>JAYESA010000567.1:0-80000 GCA_036927795.1 Iris macrosiphon | reverse complement strand
ATTAGAGCAATCACTAAGAGAAAGTTAGGGTTTACCTCTTGAGAGTTGAAATTCCAAGGCCAAAGTCTCCAAAAAGCCCCAAATTGCCACACCAAGCCTCTAAGCCTCTATACCAAGTCTAGGCTCTACACACCTAGGTTAGGGGAAAGTGGAAGGTTAGGGTTTGTATTTAAGAGAGAAATAGATGAAAGAAGAGAGGAAATTGGAGAAAACTTACTTGAATTTGGAAGAAGAAATAAATAGAAGAAGAGAAGAAGAGAATGGAGAGTGGGAAATGAAGAAGAAGAAGAAGAAGAAGAAGAAGAAGAAGAAGAAGAAATAAAATGGAATGGGGGGGGGTGCTGGTTTGGCCAAGTATAGGGAAATAGGTTTAGGGTTAGGGTTAGGTGAAATGACCAAAATGTCCCCTCTTAAGTCATGCTAAAATAGGGTTTGGGTTTGGGGTTTCCAAATGCACTATAATTAATTCTTAATCACTCCAACTAACTAATTAAAATATAATAACTATTCTAACCCAATAAATAAGTCTGACAAGGGTGTTGGTTGGGTCTGACATGGGTCCACTAGGGTCTGACACGGGTCCAGACTAGCCAAAACCCTAAAGTAACTAACAAAAATAAATACAACAAACTAATTAAATATAAATACAAATATTTATGATCAATACATAATTTACCAAATTAAAATAAAAAATATTCTGCCCTAGAAATGGGGTAGTGACAGAGGCACATCTTCGTGTGATATAAGCTGACTTCCAGGGAGATATACTCAATGAGGGACTGGCAGCTATGGAGAAAAACCTAAGTGAGGAGGTCAACTCCTTATGGTTGCAGGAAAAAATTAACTTGGCCCAACGAGTGAAATGTTCTTGGCTTCGAGAGGGGGATAGATGCACAATTTTTTTTATGATGTTATACGAGCAAGGCAGCATCATAATCACATCTCCAAGTTGTTCGGACCGGACGGGAAGGAGGTTATGGAGGAAAGTGTGTTGCAGGCGGAAAGGTATTATATTGACCTTTTTAATCAGAATAATTACTTATCTACTTTTTCTGAGATTGTTTGTAAGTTTCTGATTACTTGCACAGGGAACAATGTCTTTCTTGCACCTGTCACGTCAGAGGAGGTTGAAACCATTGTAAATATTGCTGATCCAAATAAGTCGCCTGGCCCAGATAGATTTGGGAGTCAGTTTTATAAGGTGCATTGGGAGGATCTTAAGGTACAGGTCCTGAAGATCATTAATGGATTTTTTATGCATGGGAAACTTCTTCGGGAGCTTAATCACACCTTCCTTACCTTAATTTTGAAGAAGGAGGGGGCAACACTGCTTAGCAATTTTCGTCCAATTGCTTGCTGTAACTACCTGTACAAGCTTTTTACTCATCTGATGTGTAGAAGAATGGAGAAGACCATGCATGGGTTGGCATCTCAGAATCAAGCGGCTTTTATCAAAGGCATATCAATAGCGGACAACATTTTTTTTTCCCATGAGCTGATCCGGGATTTCGACAAGCCAGGAGGGTATAAAGCTTGTCTAAAGCTGGAATTGAGGAAGGCCTATGACTCGATAAATACATAGTTCGTGTGCCATGTTATGCTCGCCATGGGTTTTGATCGTATATGGGTTGACAGAGTTCGAGTTTGTATTTCAACCCCAACATTCTCTGTCCTTGTTAAGGGACAACCATATGGTTTCTTTAGCAGCAACAAGGGTCTACGACAAGGGGACCCGCTATCCCCATATCTGTTTATCCTAGTTATGGAGTATTTTATGTCCTTATGGATATGGCGGTACAACAAAAATTGATTGTTTTGTTGTGCAAGAGGGTCCAGCCACAAGTTTCTCATCTCATTTATGCGAATAATATATTGGTCTTCATGGTCCCTTCGAGGAGCAGTATAGAGAATTTGTCGATGTTCATGGAGCAGTTTGGGAAATACACAGGTTTGCAACTTAACTGCGACAAAAGCATGATGTACTTAAACATGCACTATCAGAAGAAGGAAGAATGTGCATTGGCGCTTGGTATTGAAAAAGGAGAATTGCCAGTAAAATAACTGGGGGTCCATTATCTATAAACTATGCTTGGGAGGCTGAATTCCAGAGCTTAGTAGACTATACACAATGTCAGTTGGAGGGGTGGCATGCCCAGAGTTTATCATTTGGTGGACATATAGAGTGTTTCTCTCTGTCATTTATGCCATAACGATGTTTTGGCTTCAAACTATCATGCTTCCCTCGATGACCATTCGACGGATAGAGAAACTGTGTGCCAATTTTATATGGAGAGGTGGAATTCATGCCATTGGGTGGGAGACACTATGCAGGCCTCGTAAGGAGGGAGGAGTGGGCTTGCGATCATTATGAGTACTACGCGACATAGCGGGCCTCAAGCATACTTGGAGATTTTTAGCTCTGGACTCGTTATGGGCAACTTGGATGAAGGGGAAATACTTGAAGGGACAGTCCTTCTAGGGATGAGGAGTGGACAAAAATGACTCGGTCACTTGGAAGAACATGTTGTTCACCGAGATCGGCTGAAAGGGCTTATCTCTAGGATCATGACGGATGGAGAAGCCACGGATTTGTGGTTGGATCCATATATTGAACATCGGAGCTTGGTTGATCGTGAAGAATGGAATGCATTCGCACTAGAGGGGAGGCGACCCCGGGTTAGCACCATCCTATGGGACTGGGTTTGGAAGCCGACGCTCTACCCAATGACGCGCCGACTACAGTTGAAAATATGTCGAGCACAGATTGATCCGGATAGTAGGGGACCAGAGGTATAGACCAAGACCGGTCAGCAGGAGTTTCCTCACGCGGTGGTATTTGAGGATATTCGGGCTATACACCCACATACAGAGTTAGCAGAGTTTGTCTAGACTAAAGTAGTAGCAAACAAAATACAACTATGTATGTAAAAATTGAGCAGAAGAAGACTGCTCACACTTGATCGACTACTTCGATTTGGAGTACATATGGGGACACATGCATGTATATTATGACTATATACTGACGAATCTATGAGTCACCTGTTCTTCACGTGTCCGACCACGACTTCCATCTGACATAATCAATGCATGAAGCTTGGTATGATATACAGGGGGCCACAAGACTGTAATGCGGTGGTGAGTGATATCATTGCTGCGAAGGGACATGGATCCCAGTGGTACAAAGAAGCGTGAATGAGGCTGGCGGCTGTTGTCTGGCACACATGGAGGGAAAGGAACAACATGATCTTTGAGAATCTGGTTACTCCTATTGTAGGTATTATCCACAATATAGAGTATGATGTAAACGCAATGGGGCCTTCCATAGCCCCATAGGGTGGTTGTTCTATAATATGTTCGACCATTAATAAAATTACCTTATATATATATATATATATATATATATATATATATATATATATATATATATATATATATATATATATATATATATATATATGGTTATTTACACTAACTACCCTTATGTTTTACCTTTATTACACTGAGTACCTTTATTTTCAAAATAATAACACTGGGTACCCCTATACTTTTATTTTATTACACGGACACCCTCTTACATCCATCTGCCGTTTAAAACAAAGACTTTTTGGATAACATTACATAATTTTAGTATCAAAATCCCTAAAATTTCCTTATAGCCATTTGAGCCTTTGAATGAGATTTAATTGGATTTACGGCTGCAGACTAAAATTCTTAAATATCTTAGTAGGTGGAAATACAAAAAGGACTTTTTACTTTTAGTAAGCTCTTGAACAACTTTGATGAACTCTATTTTATTAGAACAAGAGCTGATTTTTGCTTCCTTAAAAGGGTTGTCGTTATTTTTCAGATAAAATGAAGTTGAATGCTATTATGAATCTTCTATGTGCCAATCTAAATTAGAAGCATTATTTTATTTTGTTAATAATTTGCCTAATAAATAGCTCAAGGGTTGAGTAAAGAGTCTTGTTCAGAATCTCAGATTACATTTTGAAATCATTAACCCATGATAGATTTCTTTAACTATGTTGGATGCAATTCTGTTACATTCTGAAATGAGCAAAAATATTTTTTAGAGCTTGCGGGAACTGTATAGCCAGCATGTTGATGGGTCACGACACAGAAATATTAAAGTACAATCAGACACAAATGAGAGACATATAAAATCAAGTTTATAACCAATTTAATTCCAAAGTCATATGCTTCATATTGTAGTACCAAGCACAAGAGTGCATAACATAACATCATCCAAAAATAACATCATCCAAAATAAGAGCTCCAGAACTCAGCTCTAGAACTATGGTTTGACCAAGCAAAATCAAGTTCATTAAATGGCTAACCTATGCCATAACTTATCTTAGAACAAAAAGGCAATTCTATTGAATAACAACTCCATAGCAAAATACTGAGACAACTTTGAAGTGAGTCAAGTTTGGGTGACTCGACTCATCGATTCTCCTTAAGTATCTTGTGTGCCCACCGATTCTCCGCCTCCTCTAGTCCCTTAATTCTGTTCAACACATGTCACACCCCAGTCCCAAAATACGTAAGACTAGAAATACGTAACATGCCAGCTACGCATTCGATCAGACTTTGGTCCGATTCGAATACGTATAAGCTGTACTAGAAGGGTCACTATCTATAAATATCTATGCTTCAATCCACAATGAAAGAAATATACAAGAATGAGCTACATGTGCTAAAGTCGGCCGCCAGTAACCCATAAGCTCGAATAGACTCGAGAAAGGAATATGAGTCTATAAAACGAGGCTATATCAGTAGATGAATAAACAATATGAATAATAACCATGTCTCCGGAAGAAATGATATAAGTACCTTGCATCAATTTCTGCATGACAAAGCAACACACATCAGCAACTCCAGACAGGATCCACAATGGTCTATGCTGCAAAATTGGCAAGGGACCAGGTCCTCTGAGGGACATAACAAGGTACAAGAAACAACATGCCAAAATAAATGCAGTATATGAAATGTATCAATAGGACAAACTATGTAACCATCTAAGTGATATACAAAATGAGAGCAACACTAGACTCAGACTGAGACCACTATAAGCTCGGTGTCGGAGAGCTGGTAGCAGTAATATCACTAGTAGATTGCCTAGCTCTGATGTAGAGTCTAAGGCCTCACAATAATATATCACTAGTAGAGTGCCTAGCTCTGATGTAGAGTCTAAGGCCTCACAATAATATATTACTAGTAGAGTGCCTAGCTCTGATGTAGAGTCTAAGACCTCATAATAATAAATATATATATAAAATCATCCTGTAGTCTGTGTATCTCTCCTCACCTAATGTAATCACACGTCTCATATCCATGACACGCAAGATCATGACCTCTAACTGATGCAACGAGTCATAATGATAGCTAAGCATATGAATAAAGTATATGTCTCGAAACCTATAACCTATACATAATCACTATGAATATCTCAAGAAGATTCTGTCTCATGAACAGTGTCAATTGTCCTATGGTATGACGTACTTGATAATGCAAGCACGAAATGAATAGGGTCGCGATATCAATCTCTAGGTGACGTTATACAACTCTGCGTACGGCGTTGGCACCTGAATATTATTCGGATGCTAAGCAATGTCACACGGTCCTAGGTTAAACAGATACAACATATAAATAAATCAAAGAAATATTATGTAACAAGAACTGCAAGATTGGCAAGGTACACTTGCCTGAGATTTGATTACCAACTGCTGCTCTGGTATCAACGGGATCTGCAGGTACTCCTCCGGTTGCTGAAATAAATGTTACTATCATGTTCAGAAGATATCAAATAGCTAGAATTGCCTGTCCATAAGTCCAATTTGGACACAGGGACAAAAGTGACAGTTTCTGGTCAAAGCGGGATCCACATGTGGCCCGCTTCGCACCAAAAAATGTGCCAAAGACAAAGTTCTCCAAATTTGTCAAACTTAGTGTCTATAAGTCCAAAATGAAGATACAAAATCAACGGGATATCCAGAGCTGGATTCCGATGAGCCGATCACAAAATTGCCCGTCAAGTAAAGCCGTGGGACCCACGATACGGGATTTTGTTAACATTCTCAGAATCAAACCAAACTTGGGTTACAGGACCAGCGTATTGCTATGAGTCCGATGGAGCAAGTTTCGTTTTGAAACGATGAGCGTACACGAAGTTACAATGAGTTTCAGAAAAGGGCCGATACGGGGCGTTGTCGACGAATACGCGTTGATTTCGGTGTGCACACACATCCAAATCAACTTTCGCGAAAATTCACACGTCCGTATCGACGGCGCGCACCTTTCGGTGAAGTTCACACATGACCAAGTCATCCCGTTTAGCAGGGCGCACCCAATTCCAAGAAAATTAGGGTATTTATTTTCCTAATTTTGTGTCACAATTTGCGACCGACACAGGACGCGATACCCAGAACAAATTATACGGGGTTCGAGAGGGTCACGCAGTCTATACGTAGCAATAGAGTGCTCGGAAAATGGTGCGACTAGGTGAGAGAATTGCTCACCTGAACAAGGCGTCGGAGAAGACAGTGCTTTGCGTATACGCGGGGAGGCGCGACGGAGATCGGCTGGCGGCGGTGGATGCTGTGGAGGCTGCTGGTCTTCGAGGTAGCCGGGGTTCTTCGTCGGAGGAGTCGCCGGAGTGTCGGGCTCACGAAGGAGGCGGTGGCAGCTCGTCGGCCTGCGGGGTAGAGCCGGGGGATGGCGGTGCTGGTAGTTGACGGGGACAGCGGGGCTTGGGGTGAGGGTCGACTGGGGGTCACGGCTGGAGGAGTCGGGGAAGATCGGCGGCGAGGGGTCGATGGCTTGAGGAGGCACCGGGGTGGATCGGGGTTCGTCGGAGGAAGGCTGCGGCGATGGTGGCTGTGGAGTGATGGGGATGGCGGTGGTGGCTGGGGGTTTTATATGAGGAGATGGTGGTGGTTGCAGGGAAGTGGAGCAGCGCGGGAAGGTGAGGCGCCGCGGGTTACGGCGGAGCAGGCGGAGTGTCGGTCGGGACGGTTACAACCGACGGAGAGGAAGGCGAGCAGCCAAAGAGGAAACGGTTGGGGATGGGAACGGGTTAGGGATTACTGTAGCTATCGGGTTTGGGTCGGGTTGGGTTGGCGGGTCTGGTCGGGTCCAGATCCGACCCGCTAGGAGTTTGGGTTGGGTCGGTTCAGTTGGTACGGTTTGATTTGGTTTAATAAAAATCTTAGTTTTTAGGTCTTTTAAATTAGTTCTGTGATCCAATAAATTCAGAAAAATTACCCTATATCTAATATTTTATTTTACACCCAAAAATATTATTTTCATAATATTTTAATATTTAATAAAAACACAAAAATTATTTATTACCAAAAAATATTTATTCTAATTAGTTTAAAAATCTAGAAAAATTTCGAAAATTAATTTTTAAATTCCTAAAAAATCTGGGGATTTACAATCTACCCCCCTTAAGAGGATTGCGTCCTCGCAATCAAAGATAACTTGTCAGAAGAGATGACACAGTTACAAGAATTGTTCGAAGTATGACACAATCAAAGAATCATGACCGAAGATAAATCGAAGGACGAGAGTTAAGCAAAACACATAGGGAATGAATAAAGTATTTTCCTAGACAATAAAAGTTAGGTAATTCAAGAGTGAAGAAAATCTGGTTAGAGCAAAGAAATCTACAGCTTAGAAAACTAGGTTATCAATTATTAACAAGTTCAAAATACTAGGTTTAAGACTAAGGTCATGAATTAATAGCACGTGCTAAAGCATTACTAAGAATAGATAGCTATGAATAACTTAAATCTTATGCGTATTCGCTATTCCTCGAGTCTGTGCGTCCTCCAAGGTCATCGCAAAAGCTTGTCTGCATCCTTGTGGTGGATTCCTCTGCTGTTGATGGGCCTGCTGGAAGAGTACTGCTCGTGCTCTGCGTGACTCTTGGAATATATCAAGACGTCATCATTAGATGCAACCACAAACTTGTGCAGGTACTGATAAAAACTCCGTTCATCAAACTCATGAACACAGTTGGCACGTTGGTTGAACCAAACGTCATAACTCATCGTGTCCATACTTGGTCCTGAAGGCTATTTTCGGTATACCTCTGTACACACTCTAAGCTGGTGATAACCGGATCTAAGATCTATCTTGAGAATATACTCGCACCACTTAACTAATCGAATATGTTGTCAATGCATGGCAAGGGATACCGGTTCTTGATGGTTACAGAGTTCAGTACCCTATAGTCAATACACAGACGTACCATCTCATCCTTCTTTGGCATAAATAGTAGGGGTGTAAATGCTGGGTCATAAGATCTAATTTTGATACTAAAAGTCACAAGACAACTAAGGATTTAACCACTATGGCCTGCTACGTAAGGTTCCATTTTCTTAAGGTCATAATACAATTCCTTGTATCACCCTCATGAGTCACATCTGATCCCTAGCATCTAAATATGTATTCCTTAAAGTATTCATGTGCATTAGAGTCAAACCCTCTTTCCTTTCTTCCAATACTTCCAAATTACTTGCTACCTTTAAGCAAGGGTGAGGTTCTATTAGTTCTAGGCCTCTGATATTATATTCAATTCTCATGCTAAGATCTAT
Source organism: Iris macrosiphon (assembly GCA_036927795.1). Taxonomy (NCBI): domain Eukaryota; kingdom Viridiplantae; phylum Streptophyta; class Magnoliopsida; order Asparagales; family Iridaceae; genus Iris; species Iris macrosiphon. Next base: position 71,400 of record JAYESA010000567.1, on the reverse strand, counting down.
ACTAACTCTAGCATATAGAAATAACCTATCTACTATCCTACTAAGAGTAATCGTTGTCTCAAAAATTTATATCCAGCATATCTTCTTCTGCCTTGACGAGGATCTACTTCTGGAGGAAACACCATACACGAACATTCATCTCTCTGAAATAGAAAGAGATGATAAACAATAATAAGGATGTCGAGGGAATTTAAAAGAGTACAATTACGAAGTCCAAGGGCGATAATCAAGTGCTAATTTTTTTTTAAGTCAGTTATGGATTGAGATGCTAACACTGCTAACTTTGATTACAGGCTCGCTCGATACTGAAAAGTAACCGAAATGATTTAATCAGGACCTGCATGGGCCACCACAACACAACACAACACATCAGAACAACAATATAACACAATTCTTCCTTCTACTTGAATTAAACTTTCAAAAAAATTCAAAAACAACATAAATGAATAACTATTGATTTTATTTTAATTCTAACCTTATTTGGATTCTCTGACCATGACCCTCTTCCCCTACCTATTCTTGTGCTTCTTCTACCTCTAGTTTGATTGCTTGGCATTGCATCACCAGACCCATCTTCAACAGTCTAAACCAACATATAATTTCTAATTAACTTATAACTCAATTTCCAATAACATATTCACATTCATAACATAATTAAACCACAAACCTGATTATAAGTTTATCCTTTGCCTGCCCTCCCTCCTCTAGTGCCACCTCTAACAGTACCTCTTCCATCCGCGACTGGAGGTCCTCCAGAGGTCCTTGTATTGTGGCCATATTGCTTGCATTTTCTGCACTTCAAAGATCCAGTTCTCCTTACAGGTCGAGCCTCACCCATCTCTCTCCTCCTTAGTTTAACTGGTCTTCCAGGTCTCCTACGTAGCTCTGGAGGCAAGATTGTGCCATATTCATGTTCAAGCCACATGCTCTGGTCTGATATTGGCTTAATCATATGTTTGTAAGTGTTTAGGTAAGGCTCCTTATAGAAAAATGTGTGCACAAAGTCTTGGGGGTTCAGTCTCTTGTACAATATGGCTGCCATTGCATGTTTACAAGAAATTCCAATTACTTGCCATGCTGTCAAGATAAATGATCACACATGGAAAGTATCATACATGTAATTGTAGTGAAAGTAGTTAACTCAAATTGCTAAAGATTAACAATAATGATTGAATTATATCTACAAAGAAACCAATATAACTCAGTGAAAAACCAAGATAACTTGAACTTGTCAATGGCTTTTTTACTGATTCAAAATATTTCCTTCTGCACTTTCACCCATGTCAATAATTAGTGGCCTTAGCTTTTGTTTGGGTGTAAGTCGGTATCCAAACATATTTCCCAATAAAATTCCAAAACAAGTTTGCTTCTGTCAGGGTAGCAATGTGTACATGACGTGTTCTGAAAGTAGTTAAACTGTTAAAGTTGCCGAAGATCAACAAGATTGATTGAACTATATATACAAATAAACCACGAAAAATGCAAAAGTAACTTAAATATGTAGACTTAACATGAAAAGTACCACCACAATTGCACACCATCTGGTTTAGGATCTGTTGATATTAGTTGATTATTTTATTGATTGTCTCATTGGCATTATATAGCCTTACAGTCATTAATACAATGATCTCAATCATTATGACAATAATCTCATAATGGAATATCCTGTGACATATTCTGGCATCCCAAATATGTCCTCAGGATATTCCCATGTGCTTATACTATACTTAAATATGACACCCAATATACCATATCAACACTCCCCCTCAAGATGGGTGAAAGATATTCACTAAGCCCATCTTGTCACATCCTCTAATCATGCTCACTGAGGCGAGTCCCTTGGTTAGTCCATCTGCTACTTGATCCCTAGTTGGAACATGGCCAAGCTCCAGTAATCCACTATCCAACTTCTCTTTGATGAAGATTCTATCAATCTCGATGTGTTTGGTCCTGTCATGCTGTACTGGATTGTTGGCGATACTAATAGTTGACTGATTGTCACACCACAGCTTCATCTTGGCTCCTTGATCTAGCTTCAGCTCCACCAGCATATTCTTCAACCATAGCAGCTCTGCAACTCCCAAGGCCTCTGTACTCTGCTTCAGCTGTCGATCTGGCCACCACAGACTGCTTCTTACTCCTCCAGGAGACCAAGTTACCTCCTACAAATATGCAATATCCCGAGGTAGATCTCCTGTCATCAGCACAACTAGCCCAGTCAGAATCACAGTAGCCCTCGATGCTCACGTGATTGTTCTTCCTGAATATTAGTCCCTTCCCGGGAGCACCTTTCAAGTACCTCAGAATCTGGTACACTGCATCCATATGACCCTTCCGTGGGTCATGCATGTAGCGGCTCACCACACTTACTGCAAAGCAGATATCAGGACGTGTGTGGCTCAAATAGATCAACTTGCCAACCAGTCTCTGGTATCTGTCCCGATCAACTGGTTCTCCAGCCTCAGCATCAATCTTGAAACTCTGATCTATTGGTGTCGCTGCAGGTTTGCACCCCAACATCCCAGTTTCTGTGAGAAGGTCCAGTACATACTTCCTTTGAGAGAGAACAATCCCCTCTGCTTCTCGAGCAATCTCAATCCCAAGGAAGTACCGAAGAAGGCCGAGATCCTTCACCTCGAATTTCTTTCCAAGCTTTCCTTTGAGTTGGGCGATCTCCTGCTCATCATCTCCTGTAATAATTATATCGTCCACATACACCGCAAGCATGGTGATGTGGCCTCCACTCTGACGGAAGAACACAGTATGATCAGCATTGATCTGCTGATATTCCGTCCCTATCATCGCCCTTCTGAATCTGTCAAACCACGCTCGAGGAGACTGCTTCAGTCCATAGAGGGACTTCTTCAACCTGTAGACCTTGTCCACTGTCTGATTGGTGCCAAATCCTGGTGGTATCTCCATGTACACCTCCTCCACTAGATCTCCGTGAAGAAATACATTCTTCACATCCAGTTGGTGTAGCTTCCATCCACCATTCGCTGCCAGAGAAATCAGATTTCTAACAGTGCTCATCTTTGCAACTGGTGCAAAGGTCTCGTCATAGTCGATGCCGTACGTCTGACTGTATCCTTTGGCTACTAGTCAAGCTTTGTAGCGCTCAACCTGTCCATCTGGGTTCTGCTTCACGGTAAAGATCCACTTGCATCCAACTGTTCTCTTCCCTTCTGGCAGTCTCACAAGCTCCCAAGTGTGGTTCTTCTCCAGAGCTCCCAACTCCTCGTGCATTGCCGCTTTCCACTTTGGATCGTTCTTGGCAACCTGCCAATTGTTAGGTACAGTAATACTATCCAAAGATGCTATAAATGCTCCATGAGAAGAAGGGATATGGTCATAAGAAAAAAACTGAGCAATATCCCAACCATATCTGTTTGGAGGATTTCCTGCATTACTGCGAGTGGTCCTCCGTACAGATAGTGGTGTGGGAGGAGTAGAAGTAGGAGGAATGATATCTTGTGAAGGAGGGGGTATCACCTGAAGGGGGGTTGGTGTCAGTGCCTCAGGATTTGGGACGAACGCAGGCAAGGGACTTGGCACAGGCACTGTCGGTACTGGTCATGCAGTTTGCTTCTCTCTCCTGCTGTAGGTAAGTAAGTCTCCCTGAGCCGTAGGCCTAATACCTTCACCTTCTTGTCCCTTCTCTGTGCCTCCATGCCAAACTTCTAAATCGGTTACCACCAAGTTCTCCATCTCCCCCTCTCGTCTAATACTGGCAGTATTAGGCGTGTTGTGTGAACTTCCGTCCTGGCGGTAGTATGGCTCATGCTCCCGAAAGTGGACATCCATACTGACAAACTTCTTCTTCTCTACTGGACTCCAGCACACATATCCCTTCTGGGTCGCCGAGTAGCCTACGAAGATGCATTTGACCGCTATAGGGTCAAGTTTCCCAACTGATGGCCTGTTGTCCTTCACAAAACACACACACCCAAACACCTTCAATGGGAGTATCCCACTATTATTGCCTTACAATACCTCACATGGGGACTTCCATCCGAGGACCTTCGAGGGCATCCTATTGATGAGTTGAACTGCTGTCAACACTGCATGCCCCCACAGACTCTATGGGACATTCATGTCGATCATCATACTTCTTGCGACCTCCAGAAGGTGTCTGTTTTTCCTTTCTGCAACTCCATTTTGTGCTGGTGTGTATGCACAGGTGGTCTGATGCTGTATTCCGTGTGCTGACAAGTATTCTGCAAGCGTCCTGTTGGTATACTCCGTTCCATTGTCAGACCTCAGTACCTTCACAACTGCTTTGTACTGAGTCTGGACATGCTTAGGAAATCCCGAAAACAAGCAGGTACATCATTCTTATTTTTTATCAAATATAACCAGGTAACACGAGAGGCACACTCAATGAAAGAAACAAAGTACTTATAACCATTCATAGTGTTAGTAGCACATGGACCCCAGACATTAGAATGTACTACCTCAAAAGCAAAAGTGCTCCTATGACCCGTGCCAAAATATGAGCTCCTAGTAAATTTTTCTAACTCGCACGCATCACATACTAATTTCTCTTTATTTATTTTTGCATAAATCTCTGGATACAACTTACCTAGAGTATCAAAGGAAGAATGTCCCATCCTCCGATGATGGAGAATCGAGGTATCCTCAGTCCTCTGCTGCAGTCCTTCTATGCCGGCCTTCTCTGCCATATATACCAATGCTGAGTCCAGTCCTTCTCGATCTAGGTACCACAGTCCCTCATGCCAAGTGCCAGTCCCAAGTCTTCGTCCTGTCCCTTTCTCCTGGAAGGTCACCTTAGGAATATCAAAAGAAACAATGCATTTAAGTTGGAGGATTATAGAACTAATGGACAAGAGACTGACTGGAAAGGATGGAGCATGTAAAACATTGGATAAACTTACTGAACCTGTACAATTAACAGTACCCTTACCGACTACTGGCTGGAAAGTGCCATCAGCTGTCTGAATACTGTCTGCTGATGCTAGGTGAGTGTAGGAAGAAAACTCACTAGCATTCCCCGTCACATGCCGAGATGCTCCCGAGTCGATAATCCAGTCTGATGATTTAAGGAAAGAGATAGACGCAAGGGCAAGTGATTCGTCAGTACCTTCTGATGGATGGGCATACATGGCAGCGATGTAGCGCCCCGTTCCCCCGGTGCGGGGAGCGCGGCTAAGAAACACAAGACGGTATCGTTCGATCGGGATAGATTGAATTAAGAACTCGTCCTCGTTATGGATTTGTTTCTTCGGAATCGATTCCCATATTCAGTGGACTGCGCCCCAAGGATCGTCTTAGCGGCAGAGTCAGGAGGGACCTCTCCGCTGCTATCTTTTATTGCCTCGGTTTTCGATGTCGCTTGTTGCTTTCGTGCTTTGAGTTGGTTTTGGGATTTGCTTGTTTTCCTTGAACGGTTTCGATGGTTTTCATTGTTTTCGTTCATTGACTTGCACTTCTATTTCGAGATTGGAAAGAGAGAAGAAGTATTAATCGAGCTATTCGTAATGCAGGTGAACGAAGCTTCCTCCTGCTCTATATAATACTTTCCATTCCAAAGAACGGAGTCGTGAAGCGCCTCCTTCTTCTTTCCAAAATCTAAGTGAGTGGCTACCAACCCGATTAGCTAGTCCTGCTTCCAAGCTTCACAGCTAATCAATCTGCACTCTTCTTTGCCCCGATCAAACGATACCAAATAATAATAAAAGAAACCAAGATAAAAGACAAATATACTTGGTTATTATGCTTGTCAATCAAACCTGTGAACTGTTGCCTTATACTATGCTTGTTCGTGCAAATGTTCTATAAACGTGCTAAGTAGAATACATCTTGTATATGCATAAATGTTCAGGGAGGCTATGCAAAATAAATCATGCAATACTGCTTGTCGTGTACTCGTGTTCTTGCATTCGTGTTGCCTAAAATGCATGACTGTTAACTTGTTCATCGTGTTCGATCATGGACAACTTGTGCACAAGGTATTGGTTCTGCGGACGGTCGCTGGGGCACTGGCACCGATCCGATCCGGGCGAAACTCGTGTGTAGTCGTCGTGTTCGGGACTGGATAGCTTGCAGCGCAATCGTGTTCTCTCGTAGCATGCCATCCTTGTCCTCGGCTACGTCCACTATGGCAACCATGCCAGTGATCATCGTGTATATTTAAACCTGTTGCATACTAACTTGTGTCTTCGTGGCAGGGAAGGCATGGTAAGTATTGTGCAGGTAATTCAGGCGGTCAGGTAAAATCCACCAAACGGTGGCACGTTCATTTCAGTAAATTCAATATGCTGCTTAACTGTGAATGAACTAAGGCAAGATAGAAACCCACAAATATGCATGCTTCACTAAACAACGTGTTGATTGGTATAGTCAGGCTAGCTCGCCTTCACCAGCATGTTTCGATATGCTGACCCTCGTTGAAACAGGTTCTCCGCACTAAGGCGAACCGAGCGAGGAGCCGAAGTCGTCTTCCCGATCCAGTCCAGCTGTTAGCGCGTCTTCACCGCGCCTCGAAGCCTTCTGAAGTCCGAAGCCTGCAACTCTTCATACACAAATGCAGCTTCGTGGCAAAGCGATCCTCCAGCCTGGAGGTCTTTATCGTTTGAGTTTATAAAAGGATGTAATGTACAGGACTGCTATCTCATTTTGAGTCAACCCTTTTGTAAGCCGTTCGGCATATTAGCTGACTCGTTCAAGAGTTTGTAATAGATGTTCATTATCAATAAAGAGAACTTTTCTATGTTTCAAATCTGTGTTTCAATTTATCTGCGTACTCTGAATACGTGCTTGCTATGCAAATCATTAAAAAGCCTTGTGCGGGCGCAAATCCAGGCCCGCACGGCGGTCACGACTCGGGGGACGCCTCGGGGCGTGACATAGTGGTATCAGAGCACAGATTCAAAGTTCCTTAGACTTCGTGCTGGAAAAGTTCCTTTAACGATCAAATTCCTGTACGAACTCTTGAACTCGCTAGGCCAAAATGAGATACGTTCATGCAATAAGTCCATAATACATTATGATCCTAATGTAATTTACCTTCTTTTGAAGGAATGAATCCAGCGCAATCTGCAGCGCAAGTCCCGGACGAAACGCAAGGCCAAGGGAGTAGTTCGGGCACTTCGGGAAGTTCAAGAAGCCAGCGAGCCACGCCAAGCATCGATCCCGTTCAGCAAATATTGCAGATGTTGGGGGAAAACCAACAAAGGGACGAGGCTCGCCATGAACGGGCCGAGAAGCGAGCGGAAGAGAGTCAGCTCAAGTTTCAAGACAATATAGAAGCACGATTCTCAGTCCAACAGAAGCAGGTAGATACCCTGCATCAGATCGTTCAGACTTTGGCTGCCAACCATTCCGCCGCAACAACAACGATTCCGGTGGAGCAGCCCGTGCTTGAAGTAGAGACACCGCAAATTCCAAGAGCGAGGGACGTGACTGCCTTCGACTTTGGCCGCTTCAAGAAAGTCTGCAACACCCCATTCAACGGGACTGAGGACCCAGTCGTAGCTCTAGATTGGTTGGCCGAACTTGAAGATCACTTCGCTCTGTTAGAGGTCCCCGAAGATAAGCGCGTCTCCTGCGCGCAACTGCAGCTCCGCCTCAACGCACACGATTGGTGGGACGTGCATCGACGATCTCTCCAATTTGATCACGGAGAGGAGGCGATCTCGTGGACGACTTTTCGTGCCGCGTTCGAAGAGGAGTATGTACCCCCTCCAGTCCAACGTCAGATGGAAAACGACTTCGTGCAGCTGCGGCAAGGCAGCATGACAGTTAAAGAGTACGCCGCCGAATTCAACCGACTCTCCAAATTCGCTAGGGCCTATTTACCTGATGCAGCGAGTCGAGCTAGAAGGTTTGAAGGTGGACTACGCCCTGTCATCCATTCGCACGTAGCCGTTCCTCAGTATCGGACAATGCGTGAAGTCATGAATCACGCCCTGTCGCTCGAACCACACTATCCTCATGTTCCTGCCGGCGCTGTGCATACATCCAGTCACAAACGCCAAAGCAACGACAGAGGGAACAATGCTACAAAGCGTCCGTACAACGGTGGCAAGCATTGGAGCAATAAGTGTCAGTTCTGCAAAAAGCTAGGACACGATAAGAAAGACTGCCGCATGAGACTTGGGTTATGCCTCGCTTGTGGACGATCAGGCCATGCTATTAATTCCTGCCCGAACCTTCCTGATCGTCGTCCTGAACGCAATAATCCCTAACGGTAAGTTCTACCCTAAGTTTCGGGACGAAACTTCCAATTAGTTGGGTAGGATGTAGCGCCCCGTTCCCCCGGTGCGGGGAGCGCGGCTAAGAAACACAAGACGGTATCGTTCGATCGGGATAGATTGAATTAAGAACTCGTCCTCGTTATGGATTTGTTTCTTCGGAATCGATTCCCATATTCAGTGGACTGCGCCCCAAGGATCGTCTTAGCGGCAGAGTCAGGAGGGACCTCTCCGCTGCTATCTTTTATTGCCTCGGTTTTCGATGTCGCTTGTTGCTTTCGTGCTTTGAGTTGGTTTTGGGATTTGCTTGTTTTCCTTGAACGGTTTCGATGGTTTTCATTGTTTTCGTTCATTGACTTGCACTTCTATTTCGAGATTGGAAAGAGAGAAGAAGTATTAATCGAGCTATTCGTAATGCAGGTGAACGAAGCTTCCTCCTGCTCTATATAATACTTTCCATTCCAAAGAACGGAGTCGTGAAGCGCCTCCTTCTTCTTTCCAAAATCTAAGTGAGTGGCTACCAACCCGATTAGCTAGTCCTGCTTCCAAGCTTCACAGCTAATCAATCTGCACTCTTCTTTGCCCCGATCAAACGATACCAAATAATAATAAAAGAAACCAAGATAAAAGACAAATATACTTGGTTATTATGCTTGTCAATCAAACCTGTGAACTGTTGCCTTATACTATGCTTGTTCGTGCAAATGTTCTATAAACGTGCTAAGTAGAATACATCTTGTATATGCATAAATGTTCAGGGAGGCTATGCAAAATAAATCATGCAATACTGCTTGTCGTGTACTCGTGTTCTTGCATTCGTGTTGCCTAAAATGCATGACTGTTAACTTGTTCATCGTGTTCGATCATGGACAACTTGTGCACAAGGTATTGGTTCTGCGGACGGTCGCTGGGGCACTGGCACCGATCCGATCCGGGCGGAACTCGTGTGTAGTCGTCGTGTTCGGGACTGGATAGCTTGCAGCGCAATCGTGTTCTCTCGTAGCATGCCATCCTTGTCCTCGGCTACGTCCACTATGGCAACCATGCCAGTGATCATCGTGTATATTTAAACCTGTTGCATACTAACTTGTGTCTTCGTGGCAGGGAAGGCATGGTAAGTATTGTGCAGGTAATTCAGGCGGTCAGGTAAAATCCACCAAACGGTGGCACGTTCATTTCAGTAAATTCAATATGCTGCTTAACTGTGAATGAACTAAGGCAAGATAGAAACCCACAAATATGCATGCTTCACTAAACAACGTGTTGATTGGTATAGTCAGGCTAGCTCGCCTTCACCAGCATGTTTCGATATGCTGACCCTCGTTGAAACAGGTTCTCCGCACTAAGGCGAACCGAGCGAGGAGCCGAAGTCGTCTTCCCGATCCAGTCCAGCTGTTAGCGCGTCTTCACCGCGCCTCGAAGCCTTCTGAAGTCCGAAGCCTGCAACTCTTCATACACAAATGCAGCTTCGTGGCAAAGCGATCCTCCAGCCTGGAGGTCTTTATCGTTTGAGTTTATAAAAGGATGTAATGTACAGGACTGCTATCTCATTTTGAGTCAACCCTTTTGTAAGCCGTTCGGCATATTAGCTGACTCGTTCAAGAGTTTGTAATAGATGTTCATTATCAATAAAGAGAACTTTTCTATGTTTCAAATCTGTGTTTCAATTTATCTGCGTACTCTGAATACGTGCTTGCTATGCAAATCATTAAAAAGCCTTGTGCGGGCGCAAATCCAGGCCCGCACGGCGGTCACGACTCGGGGGACGCCTCGGGGCGTGACATAGTGGTATCAGAGCACAGATTCAAAGTTCCTTAGACTTCGTGCTGGAAAAGTTCCTTTAACGATCAAATTCCTGTACGAACTCTTGAACTCGCTAGGCCAAAATGAGATACGTTCATGCAATAAGTCCATAATACATTATGATCCTAATGTAATTTACCTTCTTTTGAAGGAATGAATCCAGCGCAATCTGCAGCGCAAGTCCCGGACGAAACGCAAGGCCAAGGGAGTAGTTCGGGCACTTCGGGAAGTTCAAGAAGCCAGCGAGCCACGCCAAGCATCGATCCCGTTCAGCAAATATTGCAGATGTTGGGGGAAAACCAACAAAGGGACGAGGCTCGCCATGAACGGGCCGAGAAGCGAGCGGAAGAGAGTCAGCTCAAGTTTCAAGACAATATAGAAGCACGATTCTCAGTCCAACAGAAGCAGGTAGATACCCTGCATCAGATCGTTCAGACTTTGGCTGCCAACCATTCCGCCGCAACAACAACGATTCCGGTGGAGCAGCCCGTGCTTGAAGTAGAGACACCGCAAATTCCAAGAGCGAGGGACGTGACTGCCTTCGACTTTGGCCGCTTCAAGAAAGTCTGCAACACCCCATTCAACGGGACTGAGGACCCAGTCGTAGCTCTAGATTGGTTGGCCGAACTTGAAGATCACTTCGCTCTGTTAGAGGTCCCCGAAGATAAGCGCGTCTCCTGCGCGCAACTGCAGCTCCGCCTCAACGCACACGATTGGTGGGACGTGCATCGACGATCTCTCCAATTTGATCACGGAGAGGAGGCGATCTCGTGGACGACTTTTCGTGCCGCGTTCGAAGAGGAGTATGTACCCCCTCCAGTCCAACGTCAGATGGAAAACGACTTCGTGCAGCTGCGGCAAGGCAGCATGACAGTTAAAGAGTACGCCGCCGAATTCAACCGACTCTCCAAATTCGCTAGGGCCTATTTACCTGATGCAGCGAGTCGAGCTAGAAGGTTTGAAGGTGGACTACGCCCTGTCATCCATTCGCACGTAGCCGTTCCTCAGTATCGGACAATGCGTGAAGTCATGAATCACGCCCTGTCGCTCGAACCACACTATCCTCATGTTCCTGCCGGCGCTGTGCATACATCCAGTCACAAACGCCAAAGCAACGACAGAGGGAACAATGCTACAAAGCGTCCGTACAACGGTGGCAAGCATTGGAGCAATAAGTGTCAGTTCTGCAAAAAGCTAGGACACGATAAGAAAGACTGCCGCATGAGACTTGGGTTATGCCTCGCTTGTGGACGATCAGGCCATGCTATTAATTCCTGCCCGAACCTTCCTGATCGTCGTCCTGAACGCAATAATCCCTAACGGTAAGTTCTACCCTAAGTTTCGGGACGAAACTTCCAATTAGTTGGGTAGGATGTAGCGCCCCGTTCCCCCGGTGCGGGGAGCGCGGCTAAGAAACACAAGACGGTATCGTTCGATCGGGATAGATTGAATTAAGAACTCGTCCTCGTTATGGATTTGTTTCTTCGGAATCGATTCCCATATTCAGTGGACTGCGCCCCAAGGATCGTCTTAGCGGCAGAGTCAGGAGGGACCTCTCCGCTGCTATCTTTTATTGCCTCGGTTTTCGATGTCGCTTGTTGCTTTCGTGCTTTGAGTTGGTTTTGGGATTTGCTTGTTTTCCTTGAACGGTTTCGATGGTTTTCATTGTTTTCGTTCATTGACTTGCACTTCTATTTCGAGATTGGAAAGAGAGAAGAAGTATTAATCGAGCTATTCGTAATGCAGGTGAACGAAGCTTCCTCCTGCTCTATATAATACTTTCCATTCCAAAGAACGGAGTCGTGAAGCGCCTCCTTCTTCTTTCCAAAATCTAAGTGAGTGGCTACCAACCCGATTAGCTAGTCCTGCTTCCAAGCTTCACAGCTAATCAATCTGCACTCTTCTTTGCCCCGATCAAACGATACCAAATAATAATAAAAGAAACCAAGATAAAAGACAAATATACTTGGTTATTATGCTTGTCAATCAAACCTGTGAACTGTTGCCTTATACTATGCTTGTTCGTGCAAATGTTCTATAAACGTGCTAAGTAGAATACATCTTGTATATGCATAAATGTTCAGGGAGGCTATGCAAAATAAATCATGCAATACTGCTTGTCGTGTACTCGTGTTCTTGCATTCGTGTTGCCTAAAATGCATGACTGTTAACTTGTTCATCGTGTTCGATCATGGACAACTTGTGCACAAGGTATTGGTTCTGCGGACGGTCGCTGGGGCACTGGCACCGATCCGATCCGGGCGGAACTCGTGTGTAGTCGTCGTGTTCGGGACTGGATAGCTTGCAGCGCAATCGTGTTCTCTCGTAGCATGCCATCCTTGTCCTCGGCTACGTCCACTATGGCAACCATGCCAGTGATCATCGTGTATATTTAAACCTGTTGCATACTAACTTGTGTCTTCGTGGCAGGGAAGGCATGGTAAGTATTGTGCAGGTAATTCAGGCGGTCAGGTAAAATCCACCAAACGGTGGCACGTTCATTTCAGTAAATTCAATATGCTGCTTAACTGTGAATGAACTAAGGCAAGATAGAAACCCACAAATATGCATGCTTCACTAAACAACGTGTTGATTGGTATAGTCAGGCTAGCTCGCCTTCACCAGCATGTTTCGATATGCTGACCCTCGTTGAAACAGGTTCTCCGCACTAAGGCGAACCGAGCGAGGAGCCGAAGTCGTCTTCCCGATCCAGTCCAGCTGTTAGCGCGTCTTCACCGCGCCTCGAAGCCTTCTGAAGTCCGAAGCCTGCAACTCTTCATACACAAATGCAGCTTCGTGGCAAAGCGATCCTCCAGCCTGGAGGTCTTTATCGTTTGAGTTTATAAAAGGATGTAATGTACAGGACTGCTATCTCATTTTGAGTCAACCCTTTTGTAAGCCGTTCGGCATATTAGCTGACTCGTTCAAGAGTTTGTAATAGATGTTCATTATCAATAAAGAGAACTTTTCTATGTTTCAAATCTGTGTTTCAATTTATCTGCGTACTCTGAATACGTGCTTGCTATGCAAATCATTAAAAAGCCTTGTGCGGGCGCAAATCCAGGCCCGCACGGCGGTCACGACTCGGGGGACGCCTCGGGGCGTGACAGCGTTGCCCCTAACAAAGAATGAGGTGGATGCCTCCTCTGTTCTACTCCTCATGTCTCCCAGTGCCTGGTCCTCCATAGTAAAGGTGCCATCAGCTTCTCCGTTCCCTTCTGATATCAGGAGGTTCGCCCGATAACCTCCTCGGCCGCCTCGTCTACCCCCTCGACCACGACCACGTCCTCTATTATATCCTCCTCCGCCGAACGGTCCTCGTCCACCACCTGAATCTCCCTCCCTAGGTGGTTTGGTACAAGCATACCGATGATGACCCATCTTCCCACAGTTGTAGCACTGCCGGTTATGCTGCCAGGGCTCTCCCTTAGATCCTGTGTTACCTGAGCTGGTGATCGCTAGTGCTGACTTTGCTTCGGGGGGACCACCTGTCCCAGCTTGCAGCCTGTTGCGTGTCTCCTCCTGGATCATGGCTGAGATACCCTCCTCAAGGCTAGGGATCTTTGGTTGGGCTAGAAGTAGGGCCGTCCTCTGTGCGAAAGCTGCAGTCAGTCCTTTGAGGAACTTCATCGTCCTCTCCTGCAGACCCACCTGTCTCTCCTTATACTTAGGGTCCCCGCAGCTCGCCCGATCTGAGGAGTGATCATAATCCAACCACAGATGCTCCAACTCCGTGGCATACTCCTGCACCGTCTTCTCTCCCTGTACGGTGTCATCAATCTCCCCCTTTATCTGGAAGACCCGTAAGTTGTTCCCCATACCATCATAGGTCCTTCTCAACTTCTCCCACACATCTTTCACCATCTCAATACCGTCTAATGTGGCGGCAATAGACTGGACTAAGGAGTTGAGAAGCCAGATGTAGATCACCATATGAGTGGACTTCCACTTATCGCGTCCTGTCGAGCCCTCGTCCGGCTCTGTCGTCTCGCCCGTCAGGAACCCCTCCATATTTTTTTCTGCGAGGGTTCTTCTCACCCGCCGTGACCAACTCAGATAGGTGGCTGGTCCATCTAATTTCAGATCGATGGAGGGAAGCTTCAACTCCGACGACGTTCGTGTCGTGTTCTCACCAGCCGACATCGTCAACAACTTCATCAACGTCGCCACCTCTGCAGAATCTAACTTCTTGATGATCTCCTCCATCGATGTGTCGTCTATTCAATCATGTCATGTCCGCTCCATGACTCACGCTAGTCCTCATCGTCCGCTCCTAGATCCGAATATGTCCTCCCTTTTTTCAAATCTAGGTATCCCTATTAGGCGTTGTCTCGTGCTGGTACGGAGGAGACGGTAGCACGCATGTCACAGCCGCCGTCGCAGCAGCAGCAGCAATCGCAGCAGCCGCAGCAGCAGTAGTAGCCGCAGCAGTAGCGGGACGGGGCAGCAACAGCGAAGGGCGGCCTGCGAAGGACGGAGAAGAGAAGAGAAGGAAAGAAGGGGGGGGGGGCGTGGAAGAGTTCGGTGGAGAAGATCTAGGAAATCCTCCTGTGGGTTTGTGGAAGCGGTGACGGCTAGGGTTTGTGGAAACTTGGCTCTGATACCATGTTGATATTAGTTGATTATTTTATTGATTGTCTCATTGGCATTATATAGCCTTACAGTCATTAATACAATAATCTCAATCATTATGACAATAATCTCATAATGGAATATCCTGTGACATATTTTGGCATCCCAAATATGTCCTCAGGATATTCCCATGTGCTTATACTATACTTAAATATGACACCCAACATACCATATCAACAGGATCCTAACATATCAAACACCATCATCAATTACCTCAAAATCAGTTGCAAGCCCCACTATTGTTACTGTGCATAATCTAGAATACCTACTAATTTGAAAAATATTGTCACTAACCCTCTTAGTGACATTTCCTTCCCATCTCAAGCCTCTCTCATACCAACTTTGCAATCTAGTCATCAACTTCCTCCTGATAAACTCCATTAGAACTACAATGGGCTTGCCTCTTTGTGGTGCCAACCAACCATTGAAGGACTCTGTAAAATTGTTTGTTACATGATCAACCTTCACAATGTGATCAAATGCATGTGGTGACCAGAGGCTTGGAGTTATCTTGGCCAAATAAGCATGTGCATCCTTATTAAAAGTCTTGATATTTTCCATTAGTTTAGTAAAAGAACTGAAGTTCATAGCCCTTGATGCTGCCCAAAAAAGTGTCTTAAATTGCTCCCCATACCATTTGGCTCTAAAATAAGCATAAATATGCCTTTTGCAGAACCTTCCAGTAGCATTAGGATATATCTCTTCTATTGTAGGTATCACACCCTAGGCAAAAAATACACAATAAATAGTTAGTGTAAATAATACACAATAAATAGTTAAAAATTAGCAAGATAAATACACAATAAATAGTTGAAAATAATAATTAATATAATAAGTATGTTTTTGTCTTCTGCCTATCAGTGATAATGGTTAGGTTTGGCACATCCCCTATCACAATATGCAAGTTGTCAATGAACCATGTCCAACTATCCTTTGATTCAGTTTCAACTAATCCCAAATGCCACTAGATATATCCCAAGGTTGGCATCCAAAGCTACAGCAGTGAGCAACATACCACCAAATGACCCCTTGAGAAAATATCCATCCATTCCAATGAATGGCCTACACCATTCCAAAAATCCCTTTTTTATGACATCAAAACAAACAAACATTTTTTTCAAATTGAGGCCCCCTATTAATTGTAGCTGCATCTAATTTACACATAACCAAGCTTCCTGGATTGTGAGTCAACACCATATCAGCATAAGTGTATAACTTTGCATAAGACTGGGCATGATCCCCATCAAGACCCTCTTTTGCCTCTTCTTGGCGCTGTACAACCTGCTGGGGTTAGCATCCACACCTTACTTATCCTTAACATGTTCCCACATAAGTTCTGTGTCTATATTAGGAGCAGCCTTCAATTCAGCTCCCATTTTGTTTGCAATCCAGGTAGATGTTGCTTCAACCAACCTGTCAGTTCTAACACAATTGTGTTCACCACTATATGTTTTGATTCTATAAGTGCATGAATTTTCTACTGGAGAGCAATGAATTCTCCATGGACAACCAACAGAACCACAAATGGCAGTAACCCTAGCCTTTCCATTCTTAATTCTCACAAGCTTAAAACCTTCCTGAATGCTAGTCCCTTAAGATCTCCCTAAAGTATGAGATGCTATTAAACTCATGACCTTTTTCAAGCACTATTGACCCATCTACTTGCCTCCTAAAGGATTTTAAGCCAGTTGCCCTTCCCAATTTTCTTGACAACTCATCACCCTCAGAACCAGAGAGGCCCTCACTGTTTCCATCACTTGAGTGATGGTCAGACATAAAACCATCATCAGGTCCACCATCATCCGACCCACTCATTGCTATCTCACTGTTTTGGTCATCACTCATTACCTCATTCCAGTCTGCATCATCTTCATCATCAGTCCACATATAAATATCATCATGGTTCACGCTATTGCCATCCACAGCCTGCGAAACAATAAGAAAAAGGTTCACAAATCAGAATCCCTAAGACTTCTCAGAAACCCTAAATCAGAAACCCTAATACACTAAATCAGAAACCCTATTTAGAGGTTAACAAATATCACCACACACACACACACACACACACACACACGGACACACATACCTTCCATTTATCAATTAATTTAACTATGCCAATATTTTTGATCAAATCTTTACTGTTATAGAGAAGATTCTCCCACCCGACCTAAATAAAAAATTGATATAGAAACTTGCAATGAATATTGTACTTAGATTAATAGAGGTACCGTGATCCGTGGAATTCTCTAAAACTAAACATAATAACTAGTACGAGTTAATTGTCGAAATGGTACATAAAAAATATAGTGTTTATGTTGATATGGTATGTTGGGTGTCATATTTAAGTATAGTATAAGCACATGGGAATATCCTGAGGACATATTTGGGATACCAGAATATGTCACAGGATATTCCATTATGAGATTATTGTCATAATGATTGAGATCATTGTATTAATGACTGTAAGGCTATATAATGCCAATGAGACAATCAATAAAATCATCAACTAATTTCAACATGGTATCAGAGCCAAGTTTCCACAAACCCTAGCCGTCACCAAGCTTCCACAAACCCACAGGAGGATTTTCTAGATCTCCTCCACCGAACTCTTCCACGTCCCCCTCCCTTCCCGCCTCGTCTACCCCCCTCCCTTCAAAAAAAAAAAAAAAAAAAAAAAAAAAAAATCTTCACGGCTGCTGCGACTGCTGCTGCTGCTGCGACGGCGGCTGTGACATGCGTGCTGCCGCCTCCTCCACACCAGCACTAGACATCGCCTAATAGGGATGCCTAGATCTGGAAAAAGGGGGGACATGTTCGGATCTAGGAGCGGACGACGAGGACGAGCGTGAGTCGTGGAGCGGACGTGACGTGATTGGATAGACGAAGCATCGATGGAGGAGATCATCAAGAAGCTAGATTCTGCAGAGGTGGCGACGTTGATGAAGTTGTTGACGATGTCGGCTGGTGAGAACACGACACGAACGTCGCCGGAGTTGAAGCTTCCCTCCATCGATCTGAAATTAGATGGACCAGCCACCTATCTGAGTTGGTCACGGCGGGTGAGAAGAACCCTCGCAGGAAAAAACATGGAGGGGTTCCTGACGGGCGAGACGACAGAGCCGGACGAGGGCTCGACAGGACGCGATGAGTGGAAGTCCACTCATATGGTGATCTACATCTGGCTTCTCAAATCCTTAGTCCAGTCTATTGCCGCCACAGTAGACGGTATTGAGATGGTGAAAGATGTTTGGGAGAAGTTGAGAAGGACCTATGATGGTGTGGGGAACAACTTACGGGTCTTCCAGATAAAGGGGGAGATTGATGACACCGTACAGGGAGAGAAGACGGTGCAGGAGTATGCCACGGAGTTGGAGCGTCTGTGGTTGGATTATGATCACTCCTCAGATCGGGCGAGCTGCGGGGACCCTAAGTGTAAGGAGAGACAGGTGTGTCTGCAGGAGAGGACGATGAAGTTTCTCAAAGGGCTGACTGCAGCTTTCGCACAGAGGACGGCCCTACTTCTAGCCCAACCAAAGATCCCTAGCCTTGAGGAGGCTATCTCAGCCATGATCCAGGAGGAGACACGCATCAGGCTGCAAGTAGGGACATGTGGTCCCCCCGAAGCAAAGTCAGCACTAGCGATCACCAGCTCAGGTAACACACGATCTAAGGGAGAACCCTGGCAGGATAACCGGCAGTGCTACAACTGTGGGGAGATGGGTCATCATCGATATGCTTGTACCAAACCACCTAGGGAGGGAGACTCATGTGGTGCACGAGGACCGTTCGGCGGACGAGGATATAATGGAGGACGTGGTCGTGGTCGAGGGGGTAGACGAGGCGGCCGAGGAGGTTATCGAGCAAACCTCCTGATATCAGAAGGGAACGGAGAAGCTGATGGCACCATTACTGTGGAGGACCAGGCACTGGGAGACATGAGGAGTAGAACAGAGGAGGCGTCCACCTCATTCTTTGTTAGGGGCAACGCTGCCATATATGCCCATCCATCAGAAGGTACTGACGAATCACTTGCCCTTGCGTCTATCTCTTCCCTTAAATCATCAGACTGGATTATCGACTCGGGAGCATCTCGACATGTGACTGGGAATGCTAGTGAGTTTTCTTCCTACACTCACCTAGCATCAGCAGACAGCATTCAGACAGCTGATGGCACTTTCCAGCCAGTGGTCGGTAAGGGTACTGTTAATTGTACAGGTTCAGTAAGATTATCCAATATTTTACATGCTCCATCCTTTCCAGTCAGTCTCTTGTCCATTAGTTCTATAATCCTCCAACTTAAATGCATTGTTTCTTTTGATATTCCTAAGGTGACCTTCCAGGAGAAAGGGACAGGACGAAGACTTGGGACTGGCACTTGGCATGAGGGACTGTGGTACCTAGATCGAGAAGGACTGGACTCAGCATTGGTATCTATGGCAGAGAAGGCTGGCATGGAAGGACTGCAGCAGAGGACTGAGGATACCTTGATGCTCCATCATCGGAGGATGGGACATTCTTCCTTTGATACTCTAAGTAAGTTATATCCAGAGATTTATGCAAAAACAAAAAAAGAGAAATTAGTATGTGATGCGTGCGAGTTAGGAAAACTTACTAGGAGCTCATATGTTGACACGGGTCATAGGAGCACTTTTGCTTTTGAGGTAGTACATTCTGATGTCTGGGGTCCATGTGCTACTAACACTATGAATGGTTATAAGTACTTTGTTTCTTTCATTGAGTGTGCCTCTCGTGTTACCTGGTTATATTTGATGAAAAATAAGAATGATGTACCTGCTTGTTTTCGGGATTTCCATAAGCATGTTCAGACTCAGTACAAAGCAGTTGTGAAGGTACTGAGGTCTGACAATGGAACGGAGTATACCAACAGGACGCTTGCAGAATACTTGTCAGCACACGGAATACAGCATCAGACCACCTGTGCATACACACCAGCACAAAATGGAGTTGCAGAAAGGAAAAACAGACACCTTCTGGAGGTCGCAAGAAGTATGATGATCGACATGAATGTCCCACAGAGTCTGTGGGGGCATGCAGTGTTGACAGCAGCTCAACTTATCAACAGGATGCCCTCGAAGGTCCTCGGATGGAAGTCCCCATGTGAGGTATTGCAAGGCAATAATAGTGGGATACTCCCACTGAAGGTGTTTGGGTGTGTGTGTTTTGTGAAGGACAACAGGCCATCAGTTGGGAAACTTGACCCTAGAGCGGTCAAATGCATCTTCGTAGGCTACTCGGCGACCCAGAAGGGGTATGTGTGCTGGAGTCCAGTAGAGAAGAAGAAGTTTGTCAGTATGGATGTCCACTTTCGGGAGCATGAGCCATACTACCACCAGGACGGAACTTCACACAACACGCCTAATACTGCCAGTATTAGGCGAGAGGGGGAGATGGAGAACTTTGTGGTAACCGATTTAGAAGTTTGGCATGGAGGCACGGAGAAGGGACAAGAAGGTGAAGGTGTTAGGCCTACGGCTCAGGGAGAGTTACTTACCTACAGCAGGAGAGAGAAGCAAACTGCAGGACCAGTACCGACAGTGCCAGTGCCAAGTCCTTTGCCTGCGTTCGTCCCAACTCCTGAGGCACCGACACCAACCCCCCTTCAGGTGATACCCCCTCCTTCACAAAATATCATTCCTCCTACTTCTACTCCTCCCACACCACTATCTGTACGGAGGACCACTCGCAGCAATGCAGGAAATCCTCCAAACAGATATGGTTGGGATATTGCTCAGTTTGTTTCTTATGACCATATCTCTTCTTCTCATGGAGCATTTATAGCATCTTTGGATAGTATTACTGTACCTAACAATTGGCAGGTTGCCAAGAACGATCCAAAGTGGAAAGCGGCAATGCACGAGGAGTTGGGAGCTCTGGAGAAGAACCACACTTGGGAGCTTGTGAGATTGCCAGAGGGGAAGAGAGCAGTTGGATGCAAGTGGGTCTTTACCGTGAAGCAGAACCCAGATGGACAGGTTGAGCGCTACAAAGCTCGACTAGTAGCCAAAGGATACAGTCAGACGTACGGCATCGACTATGATGAGACCTTTGCACCAGTTGCAAAGATGAGCACTGTCAGGACTCTGATTTCTCTGGCAGCGAATGGTGGATGGAAGCTACACCAACTGGATGTGAAGAATGCGTTTCTTCACGGAGATCTAGTGGAGGAGGTGTACATGGAGATACCACCAGGATTTGGCACCAATCAGACAGTAGACAAGGTCTGCAGGTTGAAGAAGTCCATCTATGGACTGAAGCAGTCTCCTCGAGCGTGGTTTGACAGATTCAGAAGAGCGATGATAGGGATGGGATATCAGCAGATCAATGCGGATCATACTGTGTTCTTCCGTCGGAGTGGAGGCCACATCACCATGCTTGTGGTGTATGTGGACGATATGATTATCACAGGAGATGATGAGCAGGAGATCGCCCAACTCAAAGGAAAGATTGGCAAGGAATTCGAGGTGAAGGATCTCGGCCTTCTTCGGTACTTCCTTGGGATTGAGATTGCTCGAGAAGCAGAGGGGATTGTTCTCTCTCAAAGAAAGTATGCACTGGACCTTCTCACAGAAACTGGGATGTTGGGGTGCAAACCTGCAGCGACACCAATAGATCAGAGGTTCAAGATTGATGCTGAGGCTGGAGAACTAGTTGATCGGGACAGATACCAGAGACTGGTTGGCAAGTTGATCTATTTGAGCCACACACGTCCTGATATCTGCTTTGCAGTAAGTGTGGTGAGCCGCTACATGCATGACCCACGGAAGGGTCATATGGATGCAGTGTACCAGATTCTGAGGTACCTGAAAGGTGCTCCCGGGAAGGGACTAATATTCAGGAAGAACAATCACGTGAGCATCGAGGGCTACTGTGATTCTGACTGGGCTAGTTGTGCTGATGACAGGAGGTCTACCTCAGGATATTGCATATTTGTAGGAGGTAACTTGGTCTCCTGGAGGAGTAAGAAGCAGTCTGTGGTGGCCAGATCGACAGCTGAAGCAGAGTACAGAGCTATGGCCTTGGGAGTTGCAGAACTGCTATGGTTGAAGAATATGCTGGTGGAGCTGAAGCTGGATCAAGGAGCCAAGATGAAGCTGTGGTGTGACAATCAGTCAGCTATTAGTATCGCCAACAATCCAGTACAGCATGACAGGACCAAACACATCGAGATTGATAGATTCTTCATCAAAGAGAAGTTGGATAGTGGATTACTGGAGCTTGGCCATGTTCCAACCAGGGATCAAGTAGCAGATGGACTAACCAAGGGACTCGCCTCAGTGAGCATGATTAGAGGATGTGACAAGATGGGCTTAGTGAATATCTTTCACCCATCTTGAGGGGGAGTGTTGATATGGTATGTTGGGTGTCATATTTAAGTATAGTATAAGCACATGGGAATATCCTGAGGACATATTTGAGATACCAGAATATGTCACAGGATATTCCATTATGAGATTATTGTCATAATGATTGAGATCATTGTATTAATGACTGTAAGGCTATATAATGTCAATGAGACAATCAATAAAATCATCAACTAATTTCAACAGTTTACTATTTTGGTGATTAAAATTTTTTTGTTGTTGTTGAAATGGTGCATGAGTTTTGTATTTTGGCTCAATTAGTGCATGAAGTAAATTTCGTTAGTATTTTTGGATGAAAATCGATAAAAATAGACATATGATGGTCACGTGTTCTATTTTTAGTAGTTATTTTGTCAAATTTTTGGTTTTGAACTTCTATTTTTAACCATTTTTAACTATTTTTATCCAAACAATTTTCTTCGAACACTAATATTCTTCTGAAAATGATAGTCCAAAACTAAAAACTTGACAAAAGGATAATTAAAAATATGGCACGTGACCTTCACATGTCCATTTTTATCGATTTTTATCGATTTTTATCAAAAAATACCAACAAAATTTACTTCAGGTACTAATTGAGTCAAAATGCAAAGCTCATGCACCATTTCGACCAAAAAAAAAAAAGTTCGATCACCAAAATAGCAAACACTACATTCTTCATCTACCATTTCGACAATTAACGCTAAGCATAGGGTTCAATTAAGAGTTGAATTGTTGAAATTGTCAAAGCTTCCTAGTTGTTAGGTTTAGTGTTTCCTTTTTGTTATGATCACTTCATACAGTGTTGAATAATTCTTCCTGAGAAATATATATATATATTTTTGAACTAGTCATGTTTCACGATTGTAGGACCTGCAAAATAGTGGATTGTTGTTTCCCTTTCTTCTGTCTCTGTGTTAGGCTATTTATTAGTCGTTGTAGTTGTTCAATAAAATAACAAAATTTTCAAGCATTCACACAAACTCTCTATTTCACACAAACTCTCTATTTGCTCTTGATTCTAACATGAATAGGTCCTAATATTTGGTCAATGTGTACGGAACGTGGAGAATTTTAGTATTCATTTGTTGATTAGTCCCCATATGTACTTACATTGGACTATCAAACACGAAACTAGAATAACTTATTATTATTATTATTATTATTTTATTATTATTATTATTATTATTATTTATACAAAAACAATTTGAAATAGGATTCAGCATTCAGTCGGTTCGATTCAACTGAATCTAAATATATAAAATTCTAATTTCAGCTGAATCGTTTTATTAAAAATCAAACCGGACTAAAATTTTGTAAAACAGACCAAATCGAACTAAATCAAAATGGTCCGATTTTTCTGTTAATTATGTTTTTGCATACTATCCTAGACTAAGAATTGTTTTGGTTTTGACGAGCCCTTTGGATAATGGGCTGGCTGGTCTATGATTTACAGTAATATTTTTCAGATCCATTTTTAAAGTCCGAAAGCGATTTTCAATAGCCAAAATAAAAAAAATTGAGCCAAATTATTTATCTCGATTTGGTTCAGACGAATTTTTTTAATTTTAAATCGAGATATGCTCAGCCTTGATCTCAAAAGTTATTCGATAACCAGTGTCGGACTTTAAATTTTGAGACATAAGACGAACTATAAAACGGTGCCATCAAAGTTTAATGCTCATATAATTTATTTTTTCATCGACGATGATACAATAGTATTATAAACACAAAATCCAAAAAATAAAATAATAAATAAATATAATATTCAAAATAATATATATCATAATAAAATACTAAAAAATTGAAGATGTTTCAAACAAAGTAAAATAAATTTGTAACTTGTTCTGTTATTCAATTATCTCTAAAACACGGACACACACACACACACAAATCAACAGAGGAGATTGACAACGAAAAAATGGAGCTGATTTTGAGAGCGTTAAACTATTAGTGCGACGGAAGTGGAGATGATTTTGACAGCGACTATACCGATATATATTTTCTAGTCTGACTAACGAACTTGTCTTTAGGTATTATAGTATATGACGTTCAAATATCTTATAACAAAAGATTGTTTTTATATAGATTAAAAGGTTTAGAATTAGCCTGCTGGACTTTTATTTAGAACTAAGCTTACATATATTAAATAGTATAAAATGTTGGTGTCATCTAAAATTTTGAGCCTCAAGAGTCGTCTCATGAATCTAATATGATAACAATAGCTTATCAAATCTTGACAGAAATATACTTCACTTGGTCCACCTATCATTAAACAAAGGTTGACAATTTAAGGATGCGATTGTAACCCATTTTGCAACTACATTGATATATTCTCTATTATAATTTACCTAAATTTATTTATTATTAGAGTGATTTGTTTTGACTGATTGTATATAATCAAATTGAAAGAAATATCCCTTCTTGATTATTTGTATAATCTCCACAATATTTTTCATAACACAAAAACGAAATTAAATATGTAATATCTTAACAAGACTGCGGTCATACACTCACTTGCACTGCATAAAAGACTTAAAAGAGAGTATGAATAATTCAATTGTGCAATAGAGTGTTTCTATTACAAGTCTAATTGTAATAAACTTTGGATGATCTTCCATATTTCTGACCAGCAAAATAGTTCGAACTTCTCTCCGGGTTCAAACCACCCACACACTATATAGGAATGGGGCAAAATCTTATAAATTTGAAGAAGAGAAAAGTAGGTTCGGTGAGCCGGACTCATCATGCATATTCATTGGAGGGCAGAGCATTCTTCGGTTTTGGATCGAAACCGAATCAAACCGAGTAAGTGATTCGGTTTGGTTTGAAAAAAAAAAATCGATTCGATTTTGATTTTGGAAATGCTAAAAAAATTTATTCGGTTTCGATTTTGATCAAAAATCGAAAACTGAATAAGATTTGTGTAATTATGTAAATATGTTCAATTTTATGCATATTTTATGATAAAAAATATGTATATTTTAAAAACAATAATATTATATATATATATATATTTGAAGTCCTACTATAATAATTTAATAACTAGTCTAACTTTGGACGTAATTTTAAAATACAAAAAACATTTGTATAAAAATTATAAATTTTAATATAATTTAAATGCGATCCCAAATTTGGATCCGACCTATTAAACAATAGAAATAGGCCAACAGATCAAACCGATTCGATTATTGTTTTCGATTTCGACTAATTTCGATTTAATTGTGATTTTAATTTTTTATAAT
Source organism: Iris macrosiphon (assembly GCA_036927795.1). Classification (NCBI taxonomy): domain Eukaryota; kingdom Viridiplantae; phylum Streptophyta; class Magnoliopsida; order Asparagales; family Iridaceae; genus Iris; species Iris macrosiphon. Next base: position 46,146 of record JAYESA010000567.1, on the reverse strand, counting down.
TTTAATTTAATTAATTTTAACTATTTTGAATCAGTTGAAACCGAACCTTCATTTTATAATAGTCCGACTTTTGATAGCTCGAGCATGGGTGCATGCATTATGTCATGAAATGGAGTACATTAAAGATATACGGTGAGTCAGAGTCACTGAATATTTTTTTCGGGAAAAAATCAAAATGTGAACAAGTCAACAACTTTAATTGATTACTGATGCAAGCTGGTTTAGTTTGTGTGTCCATTCTCTAATAGTCAAACGTCAATTTATGAAAAATGCCCAAAGTTGAATTTTAAAACGTCAACATGCGTTATTCAACAGAAGGGATTCGTTGTCATTGTGATGCGTACCGGTGGTGCGTGACATCATCGACACCGATTTGATGAGAGTTGATAGTGAATAGTCTTAGAATTCCGATATGAGAGTTGGGTAGATGATGAACTTTATTAGAGTCGCCTAACCAGTACATTTTAACCAAGTCAATTGTAACCAAGCAAATAGAATGGAAATTGCTATTTCATGAATTTTATTGTGTGTATGTGTTTGGAATTAGGGTTAGGGTTGGGGTTGGAGTTGAGGTTTGGGAGAGGGGGTGCTGCGTACGCGGCAGCTCGATCGTCACGCATCGTCTCCTTTCGAAGGGGGGAAGGTTGGCCGCGAACAAATTTGGTTAAATTAACAGTTAAATATTTTCGAACAAAAGATTTCTAGAAATTTTTTAATGTTGTAATATTTTTGCATCATTTACGTAGTGAAATAATGTTTTATACGATCATTTGAAAAAATGAAGATGAATTGAATATAAGGTGGTGATTGATAAATAAAAATAAAAATAATCAAGAATGAAGAATGTAAATGCCTGAGAATTAATAAAAGGAAATCATGACAAAACAAATGACCTACAATAGGCGATAACAAACAAGTCAATAAAAAAACACAACATTAAATGATGTTCTTCGCAAAATTTGATAATTATTGCTTCTAGTCATATTACATGAAAGCCCTTTTAATAAGAACTATTGGATCATAAATCAATGGTTGAAACCATTGTTTGTATGGGTACAAATTTTTTGTTACTTGTACCATAGAAAGCTTATATATATATATATATATATATATATATATATATATATATATATATATATATATATATATATATAAACAAATGACCGTAGCCTTCATTGAAACTGAAAAAGCGGGAAATTAGAGAAGGGAGATAGCCCAAAACTCCAACAAGTGATAGGGGGGTGGCCCTTTACATGGAGCCTAAGGTTGATATAATCTAACTTAGTCTAAAAAAAAAAAAGGATCATGTGAAATCAAAGCCCCGGTTGCACACTCCACGTGAAGGATGGATACATTCTAGACGCTTAGATTGGTGTGTAATCTAAATTTGGGAGGGATGATTCGGCTGGGGAGGGACTTTTCTTCTGCCTTTGCGAAGGAAACATTTGGGTATGTGGGCAAGTAAGGACTCGTGAATCCTCATAGAGCCATCCTCACTAGGATCCGATTCTATGTCTGCTGCTTGGGCAGGCATTGCAATAACCCACGAGGCGCAGGAGGGATCCATGGCCTAAAGGAAGTCTTCCTGTTCCCCTAGATAGAGAGCACATGTAGAAGTATGATCGCCTGCAGTGGTGTCTAAGTCATGCTGATGCCCTCGACCTGGGGGCTGACCATTAATGTCTTTGCTCGACGTAGAAGACCCGACTGAATGAAGTGGAGATGAGGCAGGGTCTTCTGACTCACCTGAGGATGAGTTTACTGTAACCATAGTATGATTTTTATCATAGGAGTGGGTAACTAATGGTGCCCCACCACCCAAGTCAGAAGCAGGCCATTCCTTGAGGATCCCTACTATGGCCTCCTCCACATAGTGTTGATAATACGACCAGTGGAGGATTTCGAAGGGACGGATGAGGAGGAAGAGGTGGCAGGATGTTGGGTTGCTATCTGTTGCTTGGACTTAGGAGAGTCATCCTGTAGTGCCCCGCTCCGCGTTGGCACTATGTACAAGAGATATCGTTTTGTTGGTTAGAGCGGAAGCCTTCTCGAAGAGTTCCCGATCGAAACATAAGACGATTGATTTAAGTGAGTGGACATAACTTCATTCTCTGATTCTTGCACACCTTAATAATGAATCTGAGTTTTTATAATGCTTGTTCCTAAGTAGAGAATGTTCGCATGAGAATGATAGAACGAAGAACCTGCATGCTTAATAAGAGAACTTATATGCTTGCCTAAAAGAGATAGAACCATTGCCAGGCTAAGTATATAAATGAATGTTGCATGCTAGTTACACTGACACCTCTATCGAACGAACCATTGCCATGCTAATAAGAAGAGTAAACGACTGCTTGGACATGTCTTCATATCGAATGGTAAAAGATAGAATAGAATTGTATCCTTAGTTAAAAAGAGATAGAATAATTGCTTCCATGCTTTCTTTAATAATAAAATTTCTTGAACATGTCTCATTGATCGCACTACAAAAGATATAACTGTTTGAATAACTTGTACTATGTGCTATTGAACCTATCGATCGATTAAAAAGAAGAAGATTGAACCTATCGAATTGATTGAACATATCGAACCTATCAAATTGATTGAATAGAAGAGAATTGAGAGCTTTGGCTCTATCGCTTGATTGAATGTTTACTTATTCATGGATATGTGCATAATATAGTCTTTATCTGATAGAATTGTATTCATGAATTGGTCTGACAACTTGTGCACAAGGTATCGGGTCTCTCGAGCAGTATCCTGGGGCACTAGAAATCGTTCAGCCTGGGAGAGTCTAATCGAACACCCCGAGGCTTGGAATCCTCGCGATTAGGGGGATGTGTCTATTAGTGTAGTACTGAACCATGAGTCTCGGCTGCTATTTTGAGCGTATTTTAGTGCATAGCAACCATGTGTCTCAGCAGCTATTAGCAGATCCGTCATTAATGAGAATGGCTGGTATGTCCTAATTGCTAATTCCGGGGATCCACACTCGGGGGCCATCATATAGTTATGGTGCATGCTAGGTTAGCCTTCTTGCATATCTAACTATTTGATGCAGGAACGAACAAAAAATATAACTTTATTCATATATGCATATTGTTGCTAACTTGTATGTCTGATGCAGGGATAACCGTTCGGGGAAGGATATGAATCACTAAATAAGTGATGTACTCATTATTGAATTTTGCTTGCTACCTTGTATTACTCCTAGACTTGTGTAAACCACCGCATTTTGGAATATGGGTAATATGATTTTATTATGATTTTATTATTTTAATTGATTAAAAAAAGTTAAAGTATTAATTTCTAGAATCCTTATATATATATATATATATATATATATATATATATATATATATATATATGATACTTTGCTATGGCTTGGATATTTTGAGCAATGCACGATATTTTTTCTTCCAACCATATCCATATTTATTGGCCTTAACTGTAGCTAGTACACTTGTGACATGGATGTTGCATTAATTTGATCTCTCCCATGCTCCAAAAATATGGACAAATATCTCGAACCATTGACATTGCAAAATTACCTTCAATTGGCTAGTTGAACCCAATCGAGCCCAAACACCCAACTCGGGCTCTTAAACCAAATCCTATGAGACATGTACATTACTCCCACACCTTTTTCCTATTCCACAACATATTCCACATATAAAATATATCCAAAAAATATGAACAAATTAATTAAATGGTCCATAAATGCAATATTTCCAAATTAGGAACGACCCTATGCAATCTTGTTGCATATCAATTTAAATCTGAAACAAATCTTTTAAAATCAAATTTAAAGATTCTAGATCATCCTCTTACCCTATTTTAGCTTTGGCGTACCCCATTCTGGGCAAGCACCTTCTTCTTTAAATCCTATCCAAAGGTGAAAATACTAGAACAAATCTTAATCACCAACCTACATATCTTTATACATATATAAACCTATCTAATAGGAGGGCCAACAAGATTTTCTCTCACCCTCACGTATCCCTTCTACCCACAAATTTTACAGTATCTCCCCCTCTTCTTCTCTCCTTCTCCATTATCCCCAAACCTCCACACAAACCAAGGAGGCCGATCAAACCCCTTAGAAGTGATCGGCCACCCCTTTGAAGCCAACAGGTGCTGCTGATTGCAGCAGCAGTTTTAGCCCTTCCAAGCCTCCCAAAACTCTTCCAAACTTAATATTTACCTTCTACTTGAATCCCCCAAGATCTTTTTCAAGTTTCTTGGAGTTTGGAGTCCGTTTGACGCTCCAAAAGGTCTGTGTCACAAGAAGAAGCTCCACCGTAATCACGAACAAGTAAGTTTTGTAAGTTCTTTATATTTTTTCTATGTGAAAAACCTTGTATGAACCCAAAACTATCATTATAGGACAATAAGAAAATCTTATGTATGAGAAATCCTAATTGTTTGATAATAAACGAAAGAAATGAAAATAGGCTTATACGAAACCCTTTCTTTGGTTTACAAACAAGAAAAAGAAGTACAATTAATCCTATACGAGGATATTAAGTACAAAAGTTTGATTCTAGGGAAATATTGCTATAGGAGTCTGATCTGCGGTCGATCACTTTATCCCTTGGACCACACGATGACGAAGAAGTGCTGTAGAAGGAGGAGGAGCTTCAAAGATTGCAAGAGGGATTGAATGCTCGATGCCAAAGTCGCCAATCACTACTCTCTGTCTGTGCTCTAGACTCTTCTCTCTCAGAAAAAAAATTGATCTTCTAAAAAAAAATCTGATCCTCCCCTCTGTTAATAGAGGTCTCTATTTATAAAGCCCAGTTGCAGTAACCGTCCAGTCGGCGTAGAAGTCGAACAGTGGAGAGTGTGGCCCTCTTTACACGTCGGTTATGATAACTGCTACCCACGTCTGAATGATCTCCTGAATCTGCGTGTGATGCATGTCCCGTTATGAGGTAACTCGTATAACTGCTGCGAAGATCACGGCATGCAAGCCACGTAGGTAACTGCCCCTCGCGTAGAGATGATTGGCGTAGAAGCCAATTTTGGCATAAAAGCCAAGTAGCTTTTTTGCTGGTATAGAAACCAAATAGGCGTAGAAGCCGAATAGTCGTCAAGTTGGCGTAGAAGCCAAGTAGGCATAGAAGCCGAAATAGTTGTCAAGTTGGCGTAGAAGCCAAGTAGGCGTAGAAGCCAGGTAGCTGTCCTACTGGCGTAGAAGCCAAGTAGCTGTAGAAGCTTGATGCTGCACGGATAGGTAGCCGGCGTAGAGATAGCCAATAATCCTTCTTTGACTGCTGTCTTGAGCATAAACTGGGCCAAATAGCCTTATCACGCATTCTTGCAAATGTAGCCTGAGTTGGCATATTTCGAGGGGATAGCATATGGCGTACTCCTATAGCTGAAAATAGCCAGGTCGGCATATTTCGTGGAGATAGGATACGGCGTACTCCTATAGCTGAAAATAGCCAGGTTGGCGTATTTCGAGGAAATAGTATACGGCGTACTCCTATAGCTGAAAATAGCCTGATGGCGTAATATGTAGGGATGGTGATGTGGACGTATTAGCCCTAATTATGGCTCACCCAGTCATTGGAAATAGAATAAAATCTCGTGCATTAAATGCAGAGATCTGCCCCCATCTTGCACATTAATTGCAGAGACGTGCCTCAAGTTCTGTACGAAGAGCAGCTTTTGACGTGGCAGTTGGTTTTGTCTCGTCTTGAGCGTAAAAGCTCGTCTCTGCCTATGTAAAATAGGCAACGTATTCCTTAGATGCGTAAACGACGTCTTATATCAAGGGTTTGTCACTAAACGACAATCTGGGGGTTCTGTGCAGAGTCATCATAACAGTCGTCCTCTTGATAGTCGTGCAGTACTTTCTGTCAGGGGTCAGGTTCATTGTACTGTCTGACAGGTTCATTCGAGGAATACGAAGAGTTCCTCGTACAACTTCATGCTGCATTAATAAGCAGACGTATTTTTACGCTGTAGGGGGGGAAGCCACCTTTTACGCCATAAATGGCTTTGAAAGTGACGCTTTACGCGGATTGTTCTTGAGCTCTAAAAAATAGAGTTGAAGCTCTGCTGTACGCCAATAGTTCTGAAGTCATACTTTACGCTGCACAGTACTGAAGCTCCGCTGTACGCCAATAGTTCTGAAGTCATACTTTACGCTTCACAGTACTGAAACTCTGCTTTACGCGGGCTTCATGCATATTACGTATAATTCTGCAGCATATTTTTCATGCTTCTACACTAATTTTTATATAAAAACTACTCTTTGATGATACGGGAACCAATACATGGTAATGTGTAAACCCTAATAATCTAGTTTTGATAAATGTTACTATTTTATTATTTAAATATAAATTTTCAGAAATTAATTAATAATTTCTAAAATATTAATTATTTTATTTTATATGTTAAATGAAACTTGCATGCAAGTTGGCAACCTTGCATGCACAAACTAGTTACCAAAGTAGCTAGAACACCTAGTTGACGCGCAATGGAACTTTGTGCGTGCAACGGTGCCGTTTTGGTATTTTTTACTAAATAAACCATAATGCCAGAATTTAAATTATTTTAATTCAGTATTAATAGATTTTGACATGCGTGTTTGAGAGCAGGCATACATTTTTGAGATATAGTTTAGTGTTGTTGCAAGTTTTGGGATATCGTATTGTATCCGCGTATATATAGGATTATACGTGTCAAAACTCATGTAGGTGCCTATATATACGTAAGAAAACACAATGAACGAGACCCTACAACATACTAGATAGTACCATGGTACGTGGTTATTGGCACGTTGGCCTATGACCCGTAACAGTTGGATCATTGGCATGAACGTCACCATACTAGTTGACGTCGTACAAAAAATTATATTCTTTTATGTTAATCACATTATATAGTGTATTGATTAGAACATGTTATAATAGGACAACTTGAATTCGTTGCACCTTTGGCCGAGGACACCAGTCAGACAGTACCGTAGCAGCAAGCAACATGCAAGTGTACCTTGCCTTTATTCCAGTATGTTGTGCTTATTGCTACTAGTAGTCATTGATTCTATTTCTAGATTTTTGCTTGTACTTGTTGTGACCCTAGGACCGTTACGATACTTAGCGTCCAAAGTGTATTCGAGTGACGACTTCTGTACGCAAAATCGGGTATCGTTAGACTGTATTGTCATCGTATACCCTATACGTGCAACTCTTGCATGATATACCTTAGGACACTGTACACGACCCTCATGTACAGAAGCTTTACTTGAGATATTCAAGGATTCTGGCTTCTGTGTTAGGACAGCACTCGTGATATATAATTAGTTGACTTGATTAAATCATTATTCTTGACTCGAAACATAGTTAGAACTTGTCTTACGTGTTATGGACATGAGATGCGAGATACATGGGGATCATGAAGAATCTACCGTACCGTTGGACTACCACACAATACGTGCTACCGTTGCTTGCGCTATGGGCCCTATAGTGCTGCAAGTACCTTGACAGGACCTGTACTACTACTACTACTACTACTACTACTACTACTACCACCACTACTACTACTACTACTACTACTACTACTACTACTACTACTACTACTACTACTACTACTACTACTACGTGCTACTGCCGTGTCTATGAGACCTACAGGCCCCGGTGGTTTAGCGAACGAGTATGTTCTCAAATGCATTCACTTAGTTGGTTATGATAGATACCCTGAGCACACTGTTTATTATTTATTGTTACATTAGCTTGAGTGTTTATTGTACCTTGCTATATCCCCTGAGGACCTGGATCCGGATTATGTCCCCAGGTATAGACGAGGAGAGCTACCCCGAGGTTTATGGGACATGATCTGCCATTGGAGCAGTACTTGCACTAGAGGACGAGGTTGTGCCGGAGGACTTCTCTTGAGCACTCTGTTATTTCTTTATTTCTTTATGCTTAATGTTCTTTAGACATTGGACTTAGCTTAGTGACTATTGGACATATCTACTTGGTTGATTTCTCTTTTCATTATTTTGATGATGGGTTATTCCGCGTGACATTTTGTATACTGCACTTATTGATGGATATTTTTATTTTTATTATTCTTGTGATTGAACTATCCCTTGTGTTGTGATTCTTATTGTGGATGAGATTAGATATATTAACTGTGACAGGTGTTGTAGACTCTTATTTATATATATTACAGCTTAAGTTTATTCTAACGGGTCTATTAAATTGGTTTGCCCATTGGAGTTTTGCTGCTGGTCATTGCCACGTGGCTAGTACCTTGGTATTTTGGGACTGGAGCGTGACATAGTTTTTATGGTGGCCCATGCGGGTCTACAAATATATTGCTTCGATTTCAATTACAGAATCGAGCAAGACTGCAATTAGTATATGATAAATTTATAAGATCTCATCCACATGTTGACACATTCTTGACCTCCATATCAAATTCGAATTATTTTCTTGACTTGCATTGTATCATGCCTTGATTCATCTGTTCGCCCCTACATTGATCCCGATCGAAGAAGAGAAGGTTAAAAAATTCTTTGAGGGACTGAGCTTTGAGTTACAGAGATTGGTTGGCTCAGTTTTACCTACTTCTTATACGAACATCCTTGCAGCGGCTTGACGCATAGAACGCGTCAATAGGATAGAGTCCAACCAAAAATGGCCGTACATACTAACACCAGCCCGAGCTCCATAAAAAGGAGCTGCAAAGAGACCTCACATGCACTAGCCACCCAGAGCAGCCCCTCAGGCACTGCCTACATGCCAATATTATGGCAAGTAAGGCCATTATGCGAGTAAGTACAGACGAAAGTTGGGATTACGTTTAATTTGTTGATTAGGACAACACTCAGCATAGGATTGTACGAAAACACAGAGAGGAGTACCGATGATTCATCGACCAGCCTTACTAGCATCGAGACCATCCCAACAGTCACCTAGGCCAGCTTATCCAACACCGAAAGCACCACAGGTGGGACTTGGAGGAGTCAGACCACCATCTCTAGGAGGGTATCAGCCGAGGCCACCCTTGGCACCACAGGCATCACTTTTTTAGCAGGCACAGCAGCAACAACAGAGAGAACCAGCTCAGGGATGAGGTCAGGCCTTCACCATGACTATCAAGAAGGAAGAGACTGCAGGAGAGGTCATCGCAGGTACTATATTAGTAGCTTTATTACCTGCAGTAGCATTATTTGATTCAGGAGCATCGTATTCTTTTATAGCTGCTAGTTTCGTAGCCACACATAGAGTAGCTACCTCACCCCTTTCGAAGACCATGAGAATTCTTATGGGAGGTGGTATCACCCCAGTTAGTGACACTTATGGATCTTGTTCGGTAGTAGCTTGTGGTCGTGAGATGCGAGCTCACTTCTTAAATTTCTCCATGCTGGATTACGATGTTGTACTTGGTATAGACTGGTTGAGTCAGTACCGTGCGACTCTAGATTGCCGGTATAGACGTGTTATCTTTAGACTGCCTGGGGATCCGGAGTTTTGAGTTTCTTCGGGGAGCTATGTTTAGGATAAAATAAATAAAAGAGATACGGAAGACGGGATTTGTACGAAACCCCTTTCTTAGGTTTACAAACAAGTCAGTACAATTAATCCTACACGAGGATGTCGAGTATAATTTTTTAATCTGGATAAATATTGCTATAGGAGTCTGATCTTCAGTCGATTACTTTGTCCCTTGGACCACACGATGACGAAGAAGTGCCGTAGAGGAAGTAGAAGCTTCGAGGGTTGCTGAATAGAGTGGATGCTCGATGCCGACGTCGCCGATCACTACTCTTTGCCTGAGCTCTGGATTCTCCTCTCAAAGACTCTTTGACTCTGATTCTCCAAGATTTTGACCTTGGATTTCTCGACCTTAACTCTCCGATTTTTTGACCTTGTTCAAGTTTTTTGACCCTGGACCTCTATCAATAGAGGTCTCTATTTACAGAATTTTGGTGACAGTGACCACTCGTCGGTGTAGAAACCGAGAAGTGGAAAGTACAGCACCCTTTTACACGATGGTTATAATAACCGTTACCCGCGTATAGATGACCCTTTGAATGAGCGTGTGACGCGTAATTCGTATAACCGCTGCGAAGATCACGGCATAAAAGCCACGTAGGTAGTTATCCCTTGCGTAGAAGAGGTTGGCGTAGGAGCCAATTGCTGTCACCATGGCGTAGAAGCCAAAGATTTATCAAGTCGGTATAGAAGCCGAGTGGTTGTCAAAAATCGAAAGGGCATAGAAGCCGAGTGGGCATAGAAGCCGAGTGGGCGTAGAAGATAGCTCATCCTCCTTCCCCTGACTGAGGCCTTGAGCGCATTCTAGACCGAATAGCCTTAATACGCGCTAATGTAAATGTGGCCTGAGTTGGTGTACTCCAAGAAGATAGCGTACAGCGTGCTCCCATAGCCGAGAATAGCTTGATGGCGTAGCGTGCCAAAATGATGATGCGGATATTTTAGCCGCAATTGTGGCTTCTGGAGATATAATCAAATCTCTTGCATTAAATGCAGGGATCTGCCATCAATTCGCGCATTAAATGCAGAGGCGTGTCTTGAAGGTCTGTCACCATTCCACGTATTAAATGCAGAGACATCTCGAAGATTTGCCATCATTCCACGCATTAAATGCAGAGACGTGCCTCGAGCCCTGTACGAAGAGCAGCTTTTGACGTGGTAGCCGGTTCATCTTCTGCGGAGCGTAAGACGCTCACGTCTGCCTGTGTAAAACAAGGCAGCGTATTCCCTTGCATGCGTAAGAACAGTTTACGCCAAGGATATGTCACTAATACGACAGCCTGGGTGACATTAATCAAATCTCTTGCATTAAATGCAGAGATCTGCCCCTACCCGCGCATTGAATGCAGACGTGTTTCGAAGGTCTGTCACCATTCTGTGCATTAAATGCAGAGACATGCCTCGAGCCCTGTACGAAGAGCAGCTTTTGACGTGGCAGTCGGTTTAGTCTTCTGCGGAGCGTAAGAAGCGCACGTCTGCCTGTGTAAAACAAGGCAGCGTATTCCCTTGTATACGTAACAGCAGTTTATGCCGAGGAGATGTCACTAAACGACAGTCTGGGTTGTTGTGACACGCCATCATCATAGTCGTCGTCTGGGTGACCGTGCAGTACTCTTTGTCAGGTGTCAGACGTCAGGTTCACTGCATGATTTGACAGGTTCATTTCGGGGAACACGAAGCGTTCCTCGTACACTTTAATGCTGTATTGAAAGTGGATGAGTTTTACGCCATAAAGGCGATGTAGCACCCTCTTTACGCTGAAGTAGCCCAGACATACTGTATTTACGCGGATGGTCCTTGAGCTTATATTTCACGCTGTATTTAGCGAAAAAGGTCTGTTGCACGTTGATGGCTCTGAGGTCATCTTTTTACGCTGTCCTGCCTCAATATGCTGCGTATAGCCATCTAGCGTATTTTTATGCTTCTACAAGACCCCCTTCAAAGCTTTTAAATTCTTCGTAATTTGAAACGCTTTGAATGAAGCATGAAACGTTCCTCGTAATTTGAAACGCTCTGAATGGAGCCTGAAATGGTCGAGTCTGACACGTTCTTCAAGGGCTGACTTTATGGCAGAGTTATTGGGGACCGGTGTGATCTCTTTTGCCTATAAAAAGGCTGAGGAGTTAGCATGTTTCTTCCCACAGTTCTCTTGCCACGCAGAGATGATCGCCGGAGTTCGTCGGGTCAACTTGAAGGAGAAGACCATGTTCTTCCAGCATGTAAGGAGCCGAAAAAGATGGCATCTTCGAGCAAATATCCACTGCAATGATGGATCATGAAAGGATATCATAGCTCCTTTGCTCGGGATAATCAGCAACTTTATATGGCGGTTCATCCAGGAGAGAGGAAGGGTCATCTTAGACCACACAGCTTGCAAGCTGTAAATTCTCTTGTCATTCGTGGATGAGAGCAGACAGACTAGCTCTGTCCTCGAGTATTGAGTTGGGTAAAATACCTCAACTCAATCTATCATGGCGTATTAGAGGATGGGTCTGTGTATAACACGCCCAGTTTTGTATCCTCCCGCCATTGATCATTTTCTTGTTCATTGACTATGGAAGTCGATGAACTGCCATGGAAGAAGAGGAAGACCTCCACAAATGCGAGAACCTGGCAGAACAGATTCTGGGGGTGGCCTTCCGTTGACGACGGGGAAATCCTTTGTTGATGGAATGTTCCTCATATGTAACCATGATAATGAAGAAAAACCCTTGTAGAATGGATTTCCCTCATATGTAATCATAATTTTAATTTTAATAAAATCGTCTTCTCCTGTGCGTATGATCATCTTGCCATATACTTTGTTGTGAAGTCTGAATATGTGTAGCTTCGACACGTCTGGTAATTTTATGCCGACTCTGATGGAAAGAGTATTAGGTCCCGTCCTGTCTTTTGCACACAACTAAGGATGCGCAGAAAGCCGCTTTAGCATTTAAGTCGAGTATTCGAACTGTCTTGCTGTTAGAAATGGGGAGTAGCATAGAATTCTGAACCGTCACTTCTGATAAACAGAGTTTTTGTTCAGACCATCATCTTCAAGAATGATTTCTCGAAAGTCCCTTGGAACAGGGCAAGAAATTGCTGTCAAACTGATTTGCTATTTTGGACTGTAGATGATATATTCAGACTGGATTCTGGATGAACCTCCAGCCGACCAAAGGAGAGAGAGAGAGTCCTTTTCAATGTTGAACTCTGTATGCCTTGGGTACTTGGGATATTTTGGGGTCAAGAAGGAGTATCTTCTGTGTGAACTCTTGTAATTGACCGTCTTTGAGAACTGTTCGGATATACGCATACTTTGGCCTGCGTGTTCTCAGATATATGGGAAGTCATAGATCTGTAATAAGCATAAAATCATAAGTTCGTAGCCCCTGAGCGTAAAAGCCACCGAACGTGAGATCATAGATTTGTAACTCCTGAGCGTGAAGTCGTAGGTTTGTAGCCTCTCGAGCGTAAAAGCTACCGAGCATGAGAGCATCCGGGCGTAAAACTATAGACTTATAGCCTGCGAGCGTAAAACCGTAGATCTGTAACTGCCGAGCGTAGAAAGCCCCTTGGCGTAGAAACTGTAGATCTGTAGCTGCTGAAAAGAAAATCTTCCAAGCGTGAAATCGTGGATCCATTGCCTCTGAGCGTAAAAAGCCCCTTAGCATGAAATCATAGATTTGTAACTCCTGAGCGTGAAGTCGTAGGTTTGTAGCCTCTCGAGCGTAAAAGCTACCGAGCATGAGAGCATCCGGGCGTAAAACCATAGACTTATAGCCTACGAGCGTAAAACCGTAGATCTGTAGCTGCCGAGCGTAGAAAGCCCCTTGGCGTAGAAACTGTAGATCTGTAGCTGCTGAAAAGAAAATCTTCCGAGCGAGAAATCGTGGATCCGTTGCCTCTGAGCGTAAAAAACCCCTTAGCGTGAAATCATAGATTTGTAACTCCTGAGCGTGAAGTCGTAGGTTTGTAGCCTCTCGAGCATAAAAGCTACCGAGCATGAGAGCATCCGGGCGTAAAACCATAGACTTATAGCCTGCGAGCGTAAAACCGTAGATCTGTAGCTGTCGAGTGTAGAAAGCCCCTTGGTGTAGAAACACGAATCTGCTTTGTACGAAAGCTTTTCGGATTTGCTGACTGTCCGCCTTCTCTGAGTAACAGGCTGACGTAGTACCCAATCATGACCGAGCATTAAGTATCGGGTTCAGGATCCGAGGAGTCCACCTGAACTCTATATATATCCCAAGCTTTTCAGAGAAAAACTTTTTATCTGTCTTTTGCAAAAGAAAGCTTTCGACTATTCGAGTTTTCTCCTTCGTCTCTTCTCCGAGCATTCAGAGTTCTCAGTAATGGCCCCGAAACAAACTCCCTCCTCCAAAGGAAAGAAGGTTGATTCTTCTTCTCGTTCTTCTGCCCAAGTGAGGGCTACTTTCGTCGGACAAGGCGAGCTGCCTTCTGAACGAAGTGCCCCGCCGACGAGCAGCGCACCCGGGATTGAAGGTAGAGCTTCTGGGATGACAAGAGAACGACTAAAAATCCTTCGTCCACGTTGTACGTGATCGCGCTAGGTCATCTTTCGTGCTGATAGCCTCTTTGAGGAAGATGACGCACGGAGACGTTTTAATCTTTTACGCCCATATTTCTAATGTGTCAGCGTAAAAACTCCATATTTTCGCAGTTTGGGCGTAAAAGCTTCGACTGTCGAAAGTTTGGCGTATTCTATAAAATTCGAGTTTTACGCTTCTGGATGAGAATTCCGGCGTAGAAACTTCGAATTTTGTCAGTCTGGCGTTGAACACAGACTACTGCCAACCTTGAATTTTACGCTTTAGGAAATGGATTCCAGCGTAAATGATCAAGTTTTTACAGTCTTGGCGTAAAGCACAGACTGTTGCCTCTTGGCATATGTTTGTAAGTTGTAATGTTTAGTACATAAACTGACATATTTTCTTGTACTTTTGTAGTTAACTTGCACGCATCTTCATTGGCTGACGTGATGGGTTCTGCTGCCGGGATGCTGCACTCCAACTACCTGGAGGATTTGTCCTACGTGACATTTCCTATCTCTGGACCCCAGTATCCTGAAGGAAGGGCATTCCTGATAGCGGCTCAAGGCGAGCGAACACTGTTGAACCTGATCAACGGAGAGCCCCTGACGTACGTAGACGGAGAGCAGTATATAAAGCCGGCTTTTCTCTTCGGGGACATGATCGACAAGCAGTCCCAGACGAAGCCGAAGAAAGAACTCTGGGTCTTCCCCGCCGTAGGCTTGGTCATGTATCTGCACAAGATGCTAAGGGACTACCCCATCTCGGCGTTCTTCCATGCCACACATCCCAGGAGGACGTCGTGGGCCCTGACTCCCAATCTTCACGGCCGACCGGGGAAGATATTTTACCAGAAAGGATCTGGCCAAGGGTCATTCGTCAGCCAACCTTCCGACTCTGTAATGCCGTTCAGGGGTTTATACCCGGGCAGTATCCCGAGTGAAGATAGCTTGGTGCTCCAACCGGTCCAATTACCGACTTTCTGTAATGATTTCATGGGGCACGGAGGAGTATACCCTAAAGGGAATCCCCGGTACAATGGGTAGATCACCCCAACAAATCTTTGATGGGCTCGCTTAGTTGATTGGGCCCTGAAGCATTTTCAGAATGAGCTGGAGAGCATTGGCTTGTACGAAGCTGTGAATGCCACCAGTGTTGGGTTGTCTCTCAACCCCAACCTGTTTCTGGCCTTGATGGAGCAATATATCTCGCTCACCGGGACTTTCGCCACTCCGCTGGGGGAGTTGGGATTGGCCCTCCACGAGATGGCAGAGATTTCGAGACTGCCAATGGGGGATACTCCTTATGAAGAGTATGTTCCCACGAACCGGGAGCTGGGAGATTCAGACTCTCGGGTTGTGGCAGTATACCAGGAGTTGATGTGTCACTACCTGGCGTGCACCGCCTTTATGGTGAGCCTTCAGACTTGGCTCACACCAACTAGGTTTATACAAAACCCTTTCTTAGGTTTACAAACAAGAAGTACTATTAATCCTATACGAGGATGTTAAGTACAAATTATAATCTAGGTAAATATTGCTATAGGAGTCTGATCTGCAGTCGATCACTTTGTCCCTTGGACCACACGATGAAGAAGAAGTGCTGTAGAAGAAGTAGGAGCTTCAAAAAAAATTGTAAGAAGAAGTAGACGCTCGATGCCAAAATCGTCGATCTGTGCTCTTCGATTTCTTTGACTCTTGATCTCTCTTCTCTCTTTCTCCTGCCCTGACCTTTGACCTCTAAAGATTTGAACTCTCCCCCTTGACTTCTGTCAACAAATGTCTCTATTTATAGGGTTTTTAGTGACAGTAACCGTCCAGTCGGCGTAGAAGCCGGATAGTGGAGAGTATGGCACTTTTTATGTGGCGGTTACAATAACTGTCACCCACATATAAATGGTCTTCTGAATGAGCGTATGACGCGTGTCCCATTAATAGGTAATGCGTATAACTGCTACGAAGATCACGGCATGCAAGCCACGTGGGTAACTGCCCCTCGCGTAGAAAAGGTTAGCGTAGAAGCCAATGACTGTCACCATGGCGTAGAAGCCAAATATTTGTCAAAGTGGTGTAGAAGCCAAGCAGGCGTAGAAGCCAAATAGTGGTTGAATTGGCGTAGAAGCCAAATAGGCGTAGAAGCCCCGTAGGTGTAAAAGCCTAATGTTGTACGGATAGGTAGCTAGCGTAGAAGATAGCCGATCTTCCTTTCTTGACTGAGGTCTTGAGCTAATTCTGGACGGAATAGCCTTATTACGCACAACTGCAAATGTAGCCTGAGTTGGCGTATTCTGAGGAGATAGCGTACAACGTGCTCCTATAGCTGAAAATAGCCAGGTTGGCATATTTCAAGGAGATAGCGTACATCGTGCTCCTATAGCTGAAAATAGCTAGCTGGCGTAACATGCAGAAGTGCTGATGTGGACGTATTAGCCGTAATTATGGCTCACCCAGTCTTTGAAAATAGAACCAAATCCCGTGCATTAAATGCAGAGATCTGCCCCCATCCTGCGCATTAATTGCAGAGACGTGCCTCGAGCTCTGTGCGAAGAGCAGCTTTTGACGTATCAGTTCATTTTGTCTTCTGCTGAGCGTAAAAGCTCACATCTACCTGTGTAAAACTAGGCAACATATTCCCTTGTATGCGTAAAAGAAGTTTGTATCAGGGAAATATTACTAAACGACGGTTTTGGGTCTCTGTGCCGCACCATTATTACAGTCGTCGTCTGGATAGTTGTGCAGTAATTTTTATCAGGAGTCAGGTTCACTGCATGATCTGACAGGTTTATTCGAGGAATTCGAAGCGTTCCTCGTACACTTCTATGTTGCATTCAAAGCAGATAAGTTTTACGCCATAAAGGCGATGTAACAACCTTTTTACGCTGAAGCAACCTGAAAATACTGTATTACGCGGGTTGTCCTGGAGCTTATATTTTACGCTGTACTAGCGATGAAGCTCTATTTGTACGTCGATAGCTCTGAAGTCAAGATTTACGCTGCATAATACTGAAATATTGTGTATAACTCTGCAGCGTATTTTTCATGCTTCTATAAGACCCCCTTCAAAGTTTTTAAATTCCTCGTAATTTGAAACACTTTGAATGAAGCATGAAATGGTCAAGTCTGACTCGTTCCTCGAGGCTGATTTCTTGGCAGATTTTTGGGGATTTGTTGGGATTCGGTGTATTCTCTATTGCCTATATAAAGGCTGATGAGTTAACCTGTTCTTTCCATATTTCCTTTACCATACCGAGATGATTGTCGGGTCGACTTGAGGAAGAAGAAGATCATGTTCTTCCAGCATATAAGGAGCCGTAAAAAGAGGCATCTTTGAGCAAATATCCTCTGCAACGATGGATCATGGAAGGATATCATAGCTTTCTTTGCTCGGAATAATCAACAACTTCATATGGCGATTCGTCCAGAAGAGAGGAAGGGTCACATTCGACCATACAGCTTGCAAGCTGTATTTTCTTCCGTCATTTCGTGGACGAGGGCAGACAAACTGCCATGTCTTGCAGTATTGAGTTGGGTGTAAATATCTCAACTCAATCTGTCATGGCGCATGGAGGATGGGCTCTTGAATAATTTAGGCAGGCCCAGTTTTGTATCCTCCCGCCATTTATCATTTTTTTGTTAATCGGTTGCGGAAACCGACTAACTGCTGAAGAAGACGGATAAAGATCTCCACCAATGCGAGAACCTGGCAGAACAGATTCTGGGCGTGATCTTTAAATGAGGATAATAAAACCTTTGTAGACGGGATTTCCCTCATATGTAATTATGAAGATGAAAAAAACCCTTTATAGACTGGATTTTCCTCATATGTAATCATGATTAATGAAAACTTTCTTTTATGCATCTAATGAATTGCCATATTTTGCTGAAATAAAGTCTGAATGTGTATAGCTTCAACATGTCTGAATAACTTTACGCCGTCTCTGATAAAAAGAGTCCAGTCTTTTACGCATAACTGAGGGTGCGTAGAAAACTGCTTAGCATTTTAGTCGAATATCCGAACTGTCATGCTGTTTTTGAACGAGAGATCGCATAAAATGTCTGAACTGTCAATTCTCTGATAAGAAGAATTTCTGTTCAGACCATCATCTTCAAGAATGGTTTCTCGAAAACCCCTTGAAGTAGGGCAGGAAACTGACCATGCTTGAACTGTAGAGAACGTATTCAGACTGGATTTTGGATGAGCTTCCAATCGACCCAAGGAGAAGAGTCACTTTCAATGCTGAATTCTGTATGTTTAGGGTACTTGAGATATTTTTGAGACCAAGAAGGAGCATCTTCTGAGGAAACCCTTGTAATTGGCCGTCTTGAGAATTGTTCAGATATACGCATATTCTGGCCTGCGTATTTTCAGATATGCGGAGAGTCATAGATCTGTAATGTATATGAGCATAAAATCATAAGTTTGTAGCCTCTCGAGCGTAAAAGCTGCTGAGCATGAGAGCATCCAGGCATTAAACTGTAGACTTATAGCCTCTAAAAAGAAAACTTCCGAGCGTGAAGTCGTAAATCCGTAGCCTTTGAGCGTAAAAGCTACCGAGCGTGAAATCATAGATTTGTAGACTCTGAGCGTGAAGTCGTAGGTTTGTAGCCTCTCAAGCGTAAAAGCTACCGAGCGTAAAAGCATCCGGACGTAAAACCATAGACTTATAGCCTCTGAGCGTAAAACCGTAGATTTGTAGCTGTTGAGCATAAAAAGCTCCTTGGCGTAAAATCACGAATCTGTTCTGCACGAAAAACTTTTTGAATTCGCTGACTGTCCGTCTTCCCTGAGTAGTAGGCTGACGTGGTCCCCAATTATAACAGAATATTAAATATTAAATTTGGTTAGGGATTCGAGGAGTCCATCTGAACTCTATATATCCCAAGGCCTCCAGAGAAAAAACTCTTCACCTGTCTTTTGCAAAAGAAAACTCTTCGTCTCTTCGAGCACTTTCCTTCGTTTCTTCTCTGAGCTTTCTGAGTTTTTAGCAATGGCACCAAAACCGATCTCCTCTTCTAAGGGAAAGAAGACTGCCTCCTCTTCTCGCTCCGCCGCCCAAGCAAGGGCGAATCCCATCGGGCAGGGCGAACCTCGCTCGGAACGAAGTGTCCTACCATCAAGCTGTGCACCGGGTGTTATAGGTAAAGCTTTTGGGACGACAAGACCGAAGAAAAACTCTTCGCACACGTTGTACGTAAACGCGCTAGGTCATTTTCTGTGCTGATAGCCTCTTCGAGGAAGATGATGCACAGAGATATTTTATCTTTTACGCCCACATTCCTAATGTGTCAGCGTAAAAACTCTATATTTTCACAGTCTGGTGTAAAAGCTTCGATTGTCAAAATTTGGCGTATAATACAAATTTTGGGTGTTACGCTCGGGATGAAAATTCTGGCGTAATAACTCAAACTTTGGCAGTCTGGCGTAAAACACAGACTGTATACTGCCAACCTTGAATTTTACGCCTTGGAAATATGTTCCAGCGTAAAAACTCAAGTTTTCACAGTCTTGGCATAAAAGCACAGACTGTTGATTTTTGGCATAACCCGCAAGATTGTAATATCTAGTGTAGAAACTGACTTGTTCTTTTTGCATTTTGTAGTGGACTTGCAGATACCTCTGTTGACTGAGGTGATGGATTCTGCTGCTGGGATGCTGAACTCCAATTACCTGGAGGATTTGTCCCATGTGACATTTTCTATTTTCGGATCCCAATATCCTGTAGGAAGGGGAACCCTGATATCGTCTCAAGGAGAACGAATGTTGTTGAGCATGATCAACGGAGAGCCCCTGACATATATAGACGGGGCAACATATATAAAACCGGCTTTCCTCTTCGGGGATATGATTGACAAACAATCCCAGACGAAGCCCAAGAAAGAAAACTGGGTTTTTCCTGCCGGCGGTCTGGTCCTATATCTGCCCAAGATACCGAGAGATTACCCTATCTCGGCATTCTACCATGCCACACATCCGAGGAGGATGTTGTGGACTCTGACTCCCAATCTTCACGGCCAGCCGGGGAAGATATTTTACCAGAAAGGATCCGATCGATGGTCATTTGTAAGCCGCCCTTCTGGTCACGTCATACCTTTCAGGGGATTATTTCCAGGCATTGTCCCGAGTGAGGACACTGCGTTATTCCAGCCAGTCCAATTATCGACCTTCTGCAATGACTTTATAGAGCATGGAGGAGTATACCCCAAGGTTAATCCTCGGACCAATGGGTGGATCGCCCCTACCAATCTTCGATGGGGTCGTTTAGTTGCCTGGGCCCTGAAGAGCATTGGTCTGTATGAATATGTGGAGGGTACCAGTGTTGGGTTACCTCTCAACCCTTGCCTGTTTTTGGCTTTGATGGAGCGATATATTTCGCTCACGGAAACTTTTGCCACTCCACTGGGGGAGTTGGGATTGGCCCTTCACGAAATGACAGAGATTTCAAGACTTCCAATGGGAGATACTCCTTATGAAGAGTACGTTCCCACAAACCGGGAGCTGGATGATACAGACCCTCGGGTGGTGGCAGTATACCAGGAGCTGATGTGCCACTATTTAGCGTGCACCGCCTTCTATAAGGAGCCCTCTGATTTGGCTCATACCAACAAATGGGCGTCCTACCTCTCTTTCCATCAGGCTAGAGATGCCAAGCCAGACAAAGTCGTGGATAGCAGGGATAG
Organism: Iris macrosiphon; assembly: GCA_036927795.1. Taxonomy (NCBI): domain Eukaryota; kingdom Viridiplantae; phylum Streptophyta; class Magnoliopsida; order Asparagales; family Iridaceae; genus Iris; species Iris macrosiphon. The sequence continues at coordinate 25,428 of JAYESA010000567.1, read as the reverse complement.
GCCTTTGAGCTTTCTGAGCGTACTTAGCGCTCAAGTAGTCGATGACCTTATTGAAGACGCTAGAGTTTCAGATCGAATTATCGATGAAGGGATAGGGAAATATCCTGCAGGCACTAAGGCCTACAGTTATTTGAGGCATTGCCGCAGGCCTCTGTCCAAGGAAGCTCAACTGGCTAGCTTCCTCTCCATATAGCTGCGCCGACTGGTAGTACCCGGCATTGCATCTGCGGATCGTATTCACCGCAACACTTTATGGCCCATGGTGTGTTTGGTATTTGGGGCAATACTGGGCCTGCTCCCTACCATGGTATGCCGGATACAAGCTGGCCTGAGGGCCATGACTGATGGGCTGCTTGCCGACGAAACTCGGCATGGGAGCTTTCCCAGGGTAGAATTACCATACCTGTATCTGATGGGATGGTTAATTCTTCATAACCCAGAGTGATGTCTCCCGGCTCTGCCAGTAGTTCGGGGAATAATTTCTTGTTGAATTACAAGAATTCCACCTGGAACGTGACCACAGTTTTAGACTATTGGCGAACGTTAAATTTTGCTCACAGCTGGAAGCTCTTCTACACCGTCTCCACTATACATCTCAATCAACAGGGGACGCGACTTCAGCATTTAGGTGAAGGGAAGACCGTTCTTTCTCCTGAAGCCTTTTATTGGTTGGTCTGCATTAGACCTTCCTATTTGTTGTATAGAAGTGAAGATCACTGCTTTTTGGAGCCCTATCTGCCTAGTCGGTTCGCCAGGCAGTTCGGGTATGACCAGTTGCACGTGGGCAACGCCATCACCAACTTCAAGTCCAGAGGTAGACTTATTGACGGAGCGAGAGGATGGCGATACTTCATAATGGGTTGTACTGGAGCGGTCTTTACTATACCAGCGACTTCTCTCTCCATAGAGTTGCGCATCCTCCATTCGTACGCCCAGTTTTATGTGGCTACCAATACCTTCCATCGCGATTTTGATATGCGTGGAAGTTTTAGGATGCCTTCTTCTAAGTCCGCGGGAAGAGAGGAACTCCCATCAGTTTCCTCTGACGAGGGTGAAGACTCTGTCAATCCAGATGAGCTTTTGCTGGCAGTACCAAAAGGCGTAATACCTCCGCCTGTAGAGCCTCTGGTTATCCCTGGAAAGCGAAGGGCCCCTGTTCTGAAGGAGGCTTTCCCTCGCAAGAAGAAGAAGACTGTTGGTGGTCCTGTCAGGATCTCCAGTCATGAGGCTCCTAGGAGTGAGCCTGTTGTCTCCCCTGTTGGGGATGATCCTTTGATTAGAGGTCCCTCGCCTATTAGAGAGGGAACCTCCATAATTTCGGTTGTCAGTGCCGGAGAATCTTTGCTCGAGGCTGCTGTTGCTGCTACCGCTTCAGGTAGTGGTACGAGATCGCCTTCAATGCCGAGCCAAATAAAGATATCTTTATCCAGACCAACGACGGGAGAAACCCCTGCCGTGTCTGTAAGTATACCCAGCGAGATTCCACCCGATGAGCCTCGAGTGGATCTTGGTGAAGACCTGGAAGAATACCTGCCAGTGTCAGTTGGCACACCCCCTTCTCCAGGTATGACAGCTCGCTTAGCATCATTAAGACATGGTTTAGCTGTATTGGCTGCCGAAGCGACATATATACCATCGGCCATAGGTAATGTCGTCTTTACGCCTCTTTTAGAAAAATTAACATCATGTTGATATTAAATTTCTCTTGTCTTCTTTTCAGGGGAAGACATCTACGGGGAGGGCAGTGTCGACGCAACTTTTGGCTTTGTTGCAGATACTGCCGATGACACGGAGGTGCCTGATTTTGAAGAGGAAACCTTTTCGGGTGCCGGCTCGCCTGAGATGGTTTCGATATCTCGAGAGGAGGATGAGCCGGTCATTATGACTATGCCTCCTTTGAGTATTCCAGCCACTTCGGCCGTTGTCGGTGCCTCTACCTTTGTCGCGCCCTCAACTGAAGCGACGACACCCTCTGCAGTCGCTCCTGGTAGGGGATTCTCAGATATTGTAGCCACTCCCAGCATCCAATCTGATTTTGCCATATTAATTGAGCAGCATATCAATCTTTTCTAGACCATTTTGAAAATGCGAATATCAATGGTGCTGGAGAAGAATCTAAGCTTCGAGGCTCTGAGGAGGTCCACCCAGTTTGTGATAATGTCGATCAGAGATTTTAACGACGCTGGGAGAGCTGATGCACTGGAGCAGATAGTTAATGGTTTGGAACAGCCCATTAACAATTATTTGTAACTATCCCAGGGCAGCATCGACGGTCTTGTTCAAGCTAGATATGACTCATTAACTGCAGAGTTTGCTGGGCAAATGGAATCTCTGAACAAATCTGTCCAGGAACAGCAGCAGGAGATGGATCAGGAGCGTACCGTATTGGGGTATATCATCCCCCAGTTGGCTCAGTGCGAGGCCGAATATAAGGAAGAAGCAGCTAGGGTCCGCCAATTGGAAGACGACCTCGCTAAGTCCAAAAAGAAGGCTCATTCTCTATCAACAGCTCACGATGTGTTGAAGGATCGAATGGAGACGGCTCAACAGAACCTGACCCATGTGGGTGTCATCCACGCAGGTTTTGTACATGCTCGATCCGAGCTATCTGCTTTGAACAATGAGGCTGCAAGTTTGGAGTGGGCTCGCGCTGACGTCTTGAGCTCCAAGGATGAGAGGATGGTCGCTCTGGCGCAACAGCTTCGCGACTTAGCTGCTCCTCCCAAATGATGTACCTTTTGATTTTTTATGTAATTTGCTCTTTTGGGGAATAATAAAGAGACTTTATCTGATTGTGGACCCATCATTTTTGAATATAAATGACAGGCTAGGGCGAAAGTGATATCAGAGGTATCATTAACATGACATTCTTTCGTTAAGGTTTTGCTAAATGTAAAACTATTCAGGGATAACTTGAATATAATCCAACTAAATTTGTATACTAAACACCATCAGAGGTAATATGAACATGATAGGTTTACAAATTAGTTAAGGATATCTATTCAGAGGTCATACAAACTTGATAGAATATAATCCAGCTAACTTTTGTAAATGGTATTGTCAGAATAAGATCTTCATCATACTCTATTTAAGCAAGGAAGATTAAGCATAGTACTTCTTCAGGATTTGCCTTTTTATATGAGCCATTTATCAGATTTTCAATAAGTTTGGCTAATCTGTAAGCGCCGTTTGGGGGTGTTGTTTCAATCGCATAAGAACCATCCATTTCTTTGCGACTGTTTATATGGACTTCGGATATCATACCAGAGGTAATATGGACATAGTATAATACCGTGTTGGTTGAGGATATCCCACTGGGGGATCTTTGGTGGACCTATTACTTGTTGTACACGTTGAGTGCAAATAATAAGTTTAAGACAAACTCTGCCAGAGGTAATATGGACGTGGCAGTTTTTGTGGACCTAATACCGCTGGCGTACTTAGAGTTAAGTACGGGTATTAAGTTGTTATGATCACCGATATCAGAGGTAATATGGATATGATAATCGATAGCCAAAAACTCAGAAAGTTTGTTCAGAGGTAATATGAACATGACAAACTTTTTAGTAAGGGCCTCCACTGAGAATGGAGGTATATATCTGCTCAGAGGTAATATGAACATAGCAGTTTTTTGTGGACTCAACACCACTGGCGTACTTAGAATTAAGTATGGGTGTTAAGTTGAGATGGCAACCGATATCAGAGGTAATATGGACGTGATAATCGATAGTCAAAAACTCAGGAAAGTTTGTTCAGAGGTAATATAAACATGACAAACTTTGCTGGAGAAAATAGCGTTTGGACAACAGTTTAGAGGTAATATGGACGTGAACCAAGTCTAAAAAATTCACTGGAGAGTGATTTACTTAGTGGGGATAGACCTGAAGGTTGCTCCGCTAGGGAGATACAAATTGCCATATTTGAAATGAGATCAATTTGCAGTGACTGTCATCTTGTTTATAAATGCAAAGTGATGACTTTGGCGTTGATTAGCTCCTGGATCTTCCTTTTCAATATGTAGCATGCCCTTGTAGGGTGATGAACGTACCGATGAAAGAGACAATATTCTGGATCATCGACCTCGCTAGCCCTTTCAGGGTACCTGATGTTAGGCAGCCGAAGCTTATTTTCCTTCATCAATATATTGAAGATTTCAACGATGTCATCTTCTTTGAAGGAGAAAGTCCCCTTTGGCCTCCGGGCTCCTGATGCCTGAGTTTTACGATCTTCAGGGAAGATGGTCCTCGTTGCATCATCTTCGGACTTAGAAGGAATTCTACCCCCAGCTTTGGATGCTATGTTTCGTTGAGGGGATCTACCCCCTGACATGTCGTTGCGTTTGTCCACCAAAGTTGGTCTAGAAGGACCTTCTTCTTGAATTACGGGCTCAGAATCTGCATATTTAGAGTTTGCAAGAGATGCAGTATACCCTAACCCAAAACGATTTCTTTGACAGGAGAGACCACCATGCAACGGCATTCGCTTGCCCTTTCCATAGTTGAGGCCTTGTTTCAACTTCAGATCGTAACCCATGCTTTGTATAATCTTTAAAGCCTGGGGGCTATACCTGTGGATCTGCATTTTGCCAGCATCAGACTCGTGAGAATCTTCTTGTATAATTGGTCTATTCCGCATTCGACCGAAGATTATTTGATGCTGATCGTTGCGAGTAGGTGGAACGATAAAGGCTGATTCTTCATATGGCCCATTCGTCATGACGACATTGGATGTTGACGCTACATCCCACATAATCTCTTCATGCTTGGTAGTTAGAGACTGTGAATCTTGGTTTTGACCTCTGCCATTGCGTTTATTAGTTAGAACGCGGATATTGGGAACTCCAACCCTCTCTCTGTCGTAGGTATACAACAGTTCAGCCATGTGAGTAGCACAGGATCCATGAGGAACGTATCTATCCACGAGCTGAATCTTCTTTACGCCGAGAGGCTTGTCCTGGCGTAAACTGGGATTTTGCTCAGGTTGGCGTAAACTATGAGAAGTCCTCAAACTGCCATCAGAGTTCCGCGTAATCTGAAGAGCAGGCAGGTGGCATAAAATCCGAGAGGTCGAGAAATCCGCCAATTATTTTTCCTTACGTAGTTTGCAGGGATCCTCTGCCTTCTTACGAGCGGGAGAGATATTTTTACGCGTAAAGCACTTTTGAAATTTCTGACTTGGCCCTAAGGCATTGTCAGAAACTATGTCTGTTCCGCCAGCGACGAAAGACGAGTTTTTACGCGCAAAGCGCGGAGTAGGCTTCTGGATTAGCACTGAGGCATTGTCAGAAGTTTTGTCTGTTCCGCCAGCGACGGGAGACAGTGTTTTACGTACAAAGCACGAAGTAGGATTCTGGATTAGCACTGAGGCATTGTCAGATTTTTGTTTTGTCCGCCAGTGATGGGAGACAGTATTTTACGCGCAAAGCGCAGAGTAGGCTTCTGGATTAGCACTGAGGCATTGTCAGAAGTTTTGTCTATTCCGCCAGCGATGGGAGACAGTATTTTACGCACAGAGCACAGAGTAGGCTTCTGGATTAGCACTGAGGCATTGCCAGAAGTTTTGCCTGGTCCACTAGTGACGGAAGACAGTATTTTACGCGCAGAGCGCGAAGGTTGAGAAGCTACAACCTTGTTGGTCGGAGAAATCAGAAAGTCGACAGGAATGGTAGGGGATGTCCGGAGCATCCACACCTTACGCAATTTCCTGTTGTCTTGGACAGAGAGAGAGTGAGAGCTATCCCCTGCTCGAAGCATGTCTTCGTATGCGGATTAGTCGAACTGGATGACCAAGGTCTTCTTCGTTGATCCTACTGATACTTTATCGTGTTGAACAATAGTCTTCTCGTCAGATGAGAAAGATATCCCCAGCAGAGTCGCCATCTTATGTTTGATAATAAACGTAAGATATAAAACAAGGTTTATACAAAACCCTTTGTTCGGTTTACAAACAAGAAGTACTATTAATCCTATACGAGGATGTTAAGTACAAATTATAATCTGGGTAAATATTGCTATAGGAGTCTGATCTGCAGTCGATCACTTTGTCCCTTGGACCACACGATGAAGAAGAAGTGCTGTAGAAGAAGTAGGAGCTTCAAACAAAATTGTAAGAAGAAGTAGACGCTCGATGCCAAAATCGTCGATCTGTGCTCTTCGATTTCTTTGACTCTTGATCTCTCTTCTCTCTTTCTCCTGCCCTGACCTTTGACCTCTAAAGATTCGACCTCTCCCCCCTTGAATTCTGTCAACAAAGGTCTCTATTTATAGGGTTTTTAGTGACAGTAACCGTCCAGTCGGCATAGAAGCCGGATAGTGGAGAGTATGGCACTTTTTACGCAGCAGTTACAATAACTGCCACCCACATATAAATGGTCTTCTGAATGAGCGTGTGACGCGTGTCCCATTAATAGGTAATGCGTATAACTGCTACGAAGATCACGGCATGCAAGCCACGTGGGTAACTGCCCCTCGCATAGAAAAGGTTGGCGTAGAAGCCAATGACTGTCACCATGGCGTAGAAGCCAAATATTTGTCAAACTGGCATAGAAGCCAAGCAGGCATAGAAGCCAAATAGCGGTTGAATTGGCGTAGAAGCCAAATAGGCGTAGAAGCCCCGTAGGTGTAGAAGCCTGATGTTGTACGGATAGGTAGCTAGCATAGAAGATAGCCGATCTTCCTTTCTTGACTGAGATCTTGAGCTAATTCTGGATGGAATAGCCTTATTATGCACAACTGCAAATGTAGCCTGAGTTGGCTTATTCTGAGGAGATAGCGTACAGCATGCTCCTATAGCTGAAAATAGCCAGGTTGGCGTATTTCAAGGAGATAGCGTACAGCGTGCTCCTATAGCTAAAAATAGCCAGGTGGCGTAACATGCAGAAGTGCTGATGTGGACGTATTAGCTGTAATTATGGCTCACCCAGTCTTTGAAAATAGAACCAAATCCCGTGCATTAAATGCAGAGATCTGCCCCCATCCTGCGCATTAATTGCAGAGACGTGCCTCGAGCTCTGTGCGAAGAGCAGCTTTTGACGTGTCAGTTTATTTTGTCTTCTGCTGAGCGTAAAAGCTCACATCTGTATGTGTAAAACTAGGCAGCGTATTCCCTTGTATGCGTAAAAGCAGTTTGTATCAGGGAAATGTCACTAAACGACGGTATTGGGTCTCTGTACCGCACCATCATTACAGCCATCGTCTGGATAGTTGTGTAGTACTTTTTGTCAGGAGTCAGGTTCACTGCATGATCTGACAGGTTCATTCGAGGAATTCGAAGCATTCCTCGTACACTTCAAAGCAGATAAGTTTTACGCCATAAAGGTGATGTAACAACCTTTTTGTGCTGAAGCAACCTGGAAATACTGCATTACGCGGGTTGTCCTGGAGCTTATATTTTACGCTATACTAGCGATGAATCTCTGTTTGTACGCCGATAGCTCTGAAGTCAAGATTTAAGCTGCATAATACTGAAATGTTGCGTATAACTCTGCAGCGTATTTTTATGCTTCTACAGATATCCGATCTCGTTACCCATAATTGTTTGAATCGTGAGGTATACTTACCGTGTATATCGTATCTTGTTCTTTTCTTGTGTGTAATTATCTTACTCTAGGTAGTTCGTAGATTGTGATTGCTTCCATCTTCACTTGCTTTTCCTGATAGCATATTTTCCTAAATTTTTTGGCTAGATTTTATATCTTATTAAAATTTCGAGGACGGAATTTTTCTAAGGAGTGGATAGTTGTAAGACTTGTCTCGGTATTTTCTAATTTGTATCCAAGATACGCGTACAATTGCTGTAGTACTATTTTCTGTGCAATTTTTAGAATTTTTGAACTGCTTTTAGTTAATTTCTAGATTATAAATAGTGTAATTCACCCTTACTAGATAAACCCCCCCCTCTCTCTCTCTCTCTCTCTCTCTCTCTCTCTCTTCATTCTTTTACTTTTCTTCTTTATTTATTTTCTTCTTTCGTCTTCTCTCCCAAGCTGTGAGCTTGAGCCTAGGTTGGCCGTGGGTTTTTGGACTTTGGTAGTCGCGGTAGTAGTGGTTTTAGGCAAGTACATCTTACCAACCATGAAGAACTTACATATTCAATTTTGTGGTTTTCTTGTATTTATTATTCTATCTTGATCTCCATGAGCTTCTCTACATATTTGTTACTTAGCATTTTCGAATTTGATGGCTTGGTTGGAGTATATCTGATTTTTAAAGTTAAGGTTTTCATGGGTTCTATAATTTTTTCTTGATTTTGATCTATTAAAACATAGAATTTTTGGAAAATATTTGTTCCATGTTGTAGAGAATTAAATTTCATACGATTTTGACATTTATTTCACTTGATTTGGAGTTAAAATGAGAATTTTATAAAGAAACCAAGTTTTCAGATTTTGAAACTTTTTCCATGGAGTTTGTGCTGTTTTGGGACGATGGAGTCCTATGCGGCCCAGCTTCACCTCTTCCATCATGCGCCTATCTTATTGGGCGCATGGCTTCTTAGGTGCATAATATCCTATGCGTCCAACAATTCATGCGTTCAGCATTCCCATATGTCTAGCATCCCCATGCGTCTAGTATCCCATGCATCTATCATTCCCATGCGTCCATCATCCCCATGAATCCAGCATCCCATGTATCCTGTGTCCATGTATTCCCTGTATCACTGTGTTTTGTATTTTTTGCGTCCCATATTGTCACTCCCCTTTTTCGGTATTCGTATTTGGAGCGTATTTTATTTTTTTGCTAGCATAGTTGTATGTTGTCGAGAGACTAGACCCATTATTTCATTCACTTGGCTCTTGGTTTATTTGTTTGGTTTGGTTTGATCATGAGTTGAACCCATGACCCAAACCTTAAACCCTCCATATATAACCCAACTCTCTGTCTTCTCATTATTCTTCTTCCATTCTCCCTCTTAGGTTTTCTCTCTCCCTCCATAGGCAAGTACACCTTGTATGAGGAATGAAAAAACTCTCTATTTTATTGTTCCATTATGTTTATTATGTGTTTCTCCATACATTTAAAACTTGGTACTTTCGATTTTGGTGGATGGATTAGTGTAGATCTAGACTATTAGTTTAGAAGTTTTTTATGTGTTCTTGAGTTTTCTTGGGTTTTGTACTCCTAAAACTTATTTTTTTTTGAAAACTTGTTGTTCTATGTTGATAAGCACTTGATTTTAAGTAGTTTATAACTTTACCTTGCTGAATTTGGACTTCATTTGAGGTTTCTATGGAAGAAAAAATTTATACTTTTTTGAGCTTTTGGCTTTGGCCAAAAAGCTGTTGTTGGAGGAGATAAAGGAGTGCTATGCGGCACTCTGTGCTATAGGGCCTGGACTTCTCGTCTCAAATCAGCATACGACCAACATTTTTGGACGTATGACTGAATCTGTACATGCACCCCTTGGCCAAATGCATGAACTTGGACGAATGAAACTTTACAAGTTGAAGTAATTTTACTAAGTCTCTAAAAGATTTTATGCGACCAAGTGTGTATGCGGCCTCGTCAACCATACGTCCAGGAGCTATGCGTCCCTCTTCTTCTGGACGCATAACTTCTCACCGAGTTGGCACGACTTTGTATGATTTTGTCTTTTCTTCTAACGCACTTTATTGCTTGTCAAGTCAGTCAAATCTATCACTTTATGTTACTTCTTATGACTTACATTTATTGATGGTCATATTGCACATTTTTTGAAGAGTGGACTTTGCTTTGCCCATGCATCCAAGCCAACTATGTGGCATCGATTGCATGCGACCTCATGCAGCCTCGACCTTATGCGGCCTCGACTTCATGCGATATCCTATCTCATGCGACACCCTGTCTCATGTGGCACCCTGCTTCATGCGACAGCTTGTCTATGCACTTATTGTTCCTATATGGCACCCTGTTTCTTGCACACATTGGACACTTTCTTGGTTTAATATTTTTATTTGATTGAATGATTGTGATGCTATATGTTAAATCTAGAAATGATTTGTAAGACCCATTTGTGACCGTGGGCTAAATTTGACTAAGAACCTGACATGAGTACTGTAGCTGTGGCCTTATATGTACTAACTTGCTAATTAAAATATTTTTCGTTGACCACCTTATTATACGTTGGATAGAATAAGGTGCGTAGTTCAACTCGGGGGAGGATCTGTAATCCCGGTCCTTACTTGGTTTAAGGATTGTCACCACCAAAATATGATAAAATAGTGACATTTTTAGCGACATCATAATAAAATATCGCTAATATTAAAGACATGAGCGACTCCTAAAATAAATGTCGCTATACGTCGCTATTGGCGACACATAGCGACGTTTCACGACTGTACTTCAGTTTTTAAAAAAATAGTCGCTATAAGCTTCTTTAACGTCGCTAAACGTCGCTAATTTTTATAATTTAGAGACGTTTAGGCACATATTTATCGATGTTTCTTTTTTTGATCTTTTGTAGGGTTTATAGCGACGTCTCTAACGTCGGAAACTTTCAATAAGCAACATTTAGTGACATCTAGTGCAGACGTTGCTAAATTACTGAATATAGGGTTCCTTCGTCTATTTAACCTTTTATTTCTCCCCTCCCCTAAATTTTCAAAAATGCGTGCCCCCACCGGTGATCAATCCTCCCCATGACAACCCTACGCGGCTCCGGTGAGCCTCCGCGGCTCCGACGACCCATCCCTCGACTGCCTCCCTCGTCCCCCACCATGACGCGGCCGTGTTCGCCACCCAACCCCGACACAGGAAACCCAAGACGCGGCTCCTCCCCCTCCAGTGCGGCTCCTCCCCTCCGACGTGGGCCTCCTCCGTCGACTACTCTCTCAGGCGCTCCTCCTCCCTTCCTCCCAGCTCGGTAAACCCTAACCCAGACCCGGACACAACTAGGACACACACACATACTGGACAATCAGGACACATGGACAATCAGGACACAACTAGGACATACACACACATATTGGACACAATCAGGACACATGGACACACACATGACACAACCTTATCCCTGACACATAGACACGAACACATGGACACACACACACTGGACAATTATGACACAACTAGGACATACACACACATACTGGACACAATCAGGACACATGGAGACACACATGACACAACCCTATCCCTGACACATAGACTCGAACACATGGACACACACACAGGACACAACCCTACATGACATAATTCGTACTAATACGGACACACATGTAAACACACATGGACACTGACACATACGGGAACATATGGACACACGTGAACACGGACATATATGGAGACACACTGACACATAGACCCGAACACATGGATACACACACAGACACACACAAAGTGCTTAAATAAATGGTTATAAGCAAATATTTCTTTAATTAATAGTGTTAACAAGTTTAATACTAACAAGTACTAAAAATATGTTCTGACAAATATTAACAGGTTTGTGCTACTGTGGTACTAACATATTTGAATAAACAGTAAGTATAGAAATGAAGAACGCAAATATTTGTTTTAAAACTTTACTTTGAACATAATATTAAGGATCAACTCTTAGATTGTTAGACAATTTTTCTTTTTTTGGTTTATCTTAAAAAAATTTGAAAAAAGAGAAACATAAATTAATGTTACCGGCCTCAGGGGAAGTCACGTACGAAGCACTGCCCTAAGAGTTGATTCGTGGTCTATGTGCAGATGTATCTCGAATGCTTCTAGTGGTAAAATTCTCGCACTACCGATTTTTTTGTCGCACACAACTTGGAGAGAACGACCAAGACTTAGCTCTGTCCAGAGCAAGGAGATAAAAAACATAAAATATTTACTATACCTACCTTAGTTTTCTAATATAATATCATGCATCACATATCGTAGGATACAGTAACCCTAGAACTTAAGAAAATGATCTTGATATAATTTTTTGATAATTCCTCTTTTTTGATAATTTCTCTTCTAGATTTTCTAATATAATATCATGCATCAAAATGTTTACTACACCTAACTTACTACACCTCTTCTTGATGTGCATAAAAGGCTCATTTATAACACAATGATATTGATCATTAGCATCTATCTTATTTCTGTTAATTCATTTTTCATTTAAGAGATGAACTACTGATGATAAGATCATAATTTCGAAAAGAAATATCTAAGATTATATATATATATATATATATATATATATATATATATATATATATATATATACTAGGACACACACACATGCTGGACACAATCTGGACACATGAACACACACTAATGACTGGTACTAACTATAATAGTATACTACTAACTTAACTAACTGTTAAATCATATCATTTATAACTATCTAACTAATATTACAACTAACTGATATACTAACTGATGCATATCCGTCATTTTGTGACACAAATAAGTCGCTATAGCGACACTTTGCGATATTTTTTCTGTCAACGACTAGCTAAAATACGACTTCATTAAAATGTCGCTAATTACGTTGCTAATTTTTTTGGCGACGTTTTTAGGTCATTTAGCGACGTTTTCAGACGTTGCTAATTTGAATTATTCTGGTAGTGTCTTAATATGATCTCGAGGGGTTCTCGTACCACTCTTAACCTCATCTATCGATATAATAAAGTGATAATTAATGTGACCAGTGATTGACTGTCCTGTCCAAAATAACTTGCTACGTGATAACTTATCCATGATCTTGATTATAGAACTTGTTTTTGCCCTAACTATTGCATCCGTGCTGATACACTTGATCGCACCGAGAGTGCTACTTGATAGATATAAATATGGTGATCCATCATGCCCCATACTCTTGCTATGTGATATATGTAATTATTTCTATGCATGAATTTGGTAGTTGGACAGTGACTTTAGCCTTGGCTAGATAGTACCGATTGTTGTATCACACTTGGGTGAATCCATATTTAACTTACGTGTGATAATATTGATTCGTATCAAGAGTGCCTATACTTAAAGTACAACATCTAAGAAGGAATGTTCATATGACCACAACATTGGATTCTAATTAACCTAGGGTTAACTAGGCAACTAAATTTGTAGAGCATTGGGAGGGAATAATATCTCGAGATCGTGCATGTCAAACCACACTAAATTAGTTAGGAGTAAAGGCTGGCCACCACGTATAATGTATATCATCTGCACTAGTGGAGTTCAGTATCTGACTTAATTATAAGACCGAGCCAGTATCTTTCCTATAGAAAGCCTGGAACTGTTACTGATTAATAATTAGCTCATTGCCTTTGCAAGGGACTGGTGCATCATTTTACATATACACTTGCTCGTATATCATTGGTTTATCCAACCTTGCTCAATTATGGCATGATTTGAGGATACTCATATATTGCATTACTGAGAGAACCCAGAGATCAGATATTAAGCCGTAATACATGATTGGCCGTCTAATTTGCTTATATTAAATGTCTAGCCAAGAAAGTAGATTATTGTGGTATGATGATTCAACCCATGTCCTTGTTTGGTTGATGGATTACTTCATTATGTTACGATAATCCATGGACTGAAGCTATGTTATTTCTTATATTGTATCTCTTCTTGCGTATTATACCTTCTGTTGAGTGGAATTATGGACACAGACTGTTATGGCATGATAGTTCAACTCATGTCCTTATTTTGTTGTTGGGTTGCATGGTCGTGTTACGATATATTGTGGACTGAAACTGTAAAGCAAAATTATTTTAGCTTGAACTTAATCAAGGGACGTATTCTATCTTGATGTGATAAGATACTTTCTATTCTTGTTTGGTGAAGGGGTATCGCATCATGTCATGATGAGACATATGCCATTGATTGTTGGCTCACGCATCTCATGCTATAGAACTGGATATGTTTATTCATTTTGTGCTTCCTTTGTGGTACTTTCTATTTGGGGTTTGACCCACAAGTTTTGCATGGCCAGGTTTAGAGCCAGCACCTGAGGATCAAGATTACTTCACCCTCAATGATAGCACGCACTCGGAGGATAGCTCATGAGGGTCACGAGTGGGTTTTTTGTTTCACTGCTCATCTTCTTTTGGGCGTTTAGCGAAATGACACCTGTTAGTCGGAGAATTTGGACACTAGTTTCCTATATGACTGTATTATATTAAGATTGCAGCTGATTCACAGTCATGTATACTTTTATCTTTTATTCTGATACGGTATTTGGGATGCCTCATTGCTTATTCTAAAATATTCTATATTATTGATACTTGTTTGATTGAGACAATATAAGTTCTTGACCCTAGGATACTCGATTGTAGTACGCACCCCTTGTCTCTAGACAACCTTAACATATTGTGGGTTGCTTCGATATTCCGCAATGTATGGTTGGCTGAGTCATTCCCTTGCTATAGGGTGTGACACGTATTTCCTGTTTGTATATTTTAAGCAGTTGTATTTTCTGATAATTTTGAGACCTAATTTTAAAGTTTTTAAATCTTGCCTACCGGACATGTGGAATGTCGTCTCGCCGAAATCTTGAGGTATGTTGGCCTGCTTGACTGCTTTGTTGAGCTGACCTCCACCTACTGGTGTCACTCCATCGTCATAGGTGACCACAACACCTTGTGGTGTACCTACGAGAGTCTTGTCGCCGGCTTGTGGATCCATTACTCTGCATCCAAAATAAACTATGAGAGGCGCACAGAGGAGTCAAGACAGGATGCAAGTTAAGAAATTATTTCGAATCCGATGTGGAGGTCAAGAACGTGTCAATATGTGGATGAGATCCTATAACTTATCCTTTCATAATCGCAGGCTTGCTCGGCTCCTGAGTTGAAACCAAAGCAATATAGTCAGGGACCTGTATGGGCCACCCCAAAAACTATGTCACACCCCAGTCCCAAAATACCGAGGGACTAGCCACGTGGCAATGGCCAGCAGCACATTCTAATGGGCAAACCCAATTTAATAGACCCGTTAGAGTCTACTTAAGCTGTAAAATAGATATAATGGTCTACGGTACATGTCACAGTCTAATTCTAATCTCATCCACAGAAGGTAAACATAAATCAAATGTCAGAATAATCAAAATAAAATATAACCCAACAACAAGTCTCAAATAAAAGTGCTTCGGGGAACAACCCGAATATAAGTTTAGTACAATAAACCAAGAGACAGGAAATAGAGTATCTAGAAACAGAAATTACTGATTATATAACAAAATATTCAGGAAAAATCCTTTGACATCACCTCGTCCTCTGGTGCTGGTACTGCTCCTGTGTCTGCTCATGTCCCATATACCTCAGGGTAGATCTCCTCTGCTATACCTGGGGCATAATCCGGATCTAGGTCCTCAGGGGACATAGCAAGGTACAAGAATAACTCATGCCAAATAAATACAGTATATGAAAATAAATATCTATAGGGCAAACTATGTAACCAGCTATGTGATATGCAAGTGAGAGCATCACTAGTACTCAGGCTGAGACCACTACAAACTCTGTGTCGGGGAGCCGGTAGCAGTAATATCACGTAATGGGCCTAGCTCTGATATAGAGGCTACGTCACCACAATAATATATATATATATATATATATATATATATATATATATATATATATATATATATATATATATATATATATATATATAATCAGCCTGTAGCCTGTGTGTCTCTTCCCACCCAATGTAATCATACGTCTCATGTCCACGACGTCTCATGTCCATAATACGCAAGATCATGACCTCTAGCTAGTACAGCGAGTCATAATAATATCTATGTATATGCAAGATCTATGTCACGAATCATGTAAGCCTATACAGAATTACCATAAATAACACATAAAAGATTATGTCTCATGAATAGTGTCAAGTGTCCTATGGTATGACGTACTTGATAAAGCAAGCACAAAACTATAGGATCGGGTTATCAACTCTCTAAGTGACGTTACACGACTCTGCGTATGGCGTCGACACCCAAATAATATTCGGACGTTAAGCAACATCTCGCGGTCCTAGGTTAAACAAGTATATCTGAAGAGTATTTATATGTAGAAAGAACTCAAGCAAATAATATAATAGGAACTACTGTAAGTTGGCAAGGTACACTTGCCTAGGGTTTGAACTCCTTTAGTTGCTCCGGTGTATGTAGAATCTTCAGGAACACCTCAGGACAAACATTACCATCACTCTCAGAAGACATAAAATAGCTAGGATTGCCTACCCATAAGTCCAATTTGGACACAGGAACAGAATTGACAGTTTCTGGTCAAAGCGGGGTCCACAGGTGGCCTATTTCGCATCAAAAAATATGCCAGAGACAAAGTTCTCCAAATTTGTCAAACTTAGTGTCTACGAGTCTAGAACGATGATACGAACCCAACAGAATATCCAGAACTAGATTTCGATGAGGCGATCACAAAATCGCCCGTCAAGTGAAGTCGTAGGGTCCACGATACGGGGTTTCATCAACGTTCTCAGAATCGAACTAAACTTGGGTCACAGGACCAGCGTAACGCTACGAATCCAATAGCGTAAGTTTTGTTGCGAAACGACAAGTACACACAAAGTTACAACGAGTTTCAGAACAGGTCCGTTATGGGGCAATTTCGACGGATAGCCGTTAATTTCGGTGTGCACGCACATCCAAATCAACTTTTACGAAATCTTATAC
Source organism: Iris macrosiphon (assembly GCA_036927795.1). NCBI lineage: Eukaryota > Viridiplantae > Streptophyta > Magnoliopsida > Asparagales > Iridaceae > Iris > Iris macrosiphon. The sequence goes on along the minus strand of JAYESA010000567.1, from coordinate 8,835 downwards.
TTCCGCATTGACGATACGCACCTTTTGGTGCAAATTGTACACGACAAAGTCGCCTCATTTAGCTGGACGTACCCAGTTTCAAAAAAAATTGGGTTTTAAAACCACAATTTTGGTCGATTTTACCCCCAAATAAAATACAACACATAGCAAATTAAAATAAACTAATTATAGGATTTTAATCTCAGTTATATTATTTAATTTACTGTTCAAACAGAATCTAAGAATATTAAACAGGATGGAAGAAATATGGCCATGAACATATGGGTTCGGGACAGTTTTTGAATTACAAAATTGGGTTATTTTTTCTGTTTTTGCGTGGCGCTTTGCGACCGACACAGGATGCGATACCCTGAAATAAATACACATGGTTCGATAGGGTTACACAGCAAACGTGTCACAACAAGACGTTCGGGAATCGACACAGCGAGGGAGAAGAAAAACTCACCGGAACAGGGGTAGGCCGTGGTGTGCTACACGTGGACGGGGCGGCACGGTGGGGCACGTTGGTGGCAGTTTCTGTGGCTGATGCGGTTGCTAGTGGTTGGGGGGGTCGGAGTCATCGCCGGAGTGATGGTGGGTCATCGTCGTCGGGGTCGAGTGGCCGGAGGGGGTAACGGTGGAGGTAGAGCGGTGATGTTGGTGGTCGGGTTTGGCATTGGGGGGGTTTAAATAGGGGGAGAGGCGGTTACGGGGAGGTCGTCGGGGAAAGGGGGTCGTGGGGGTGTCACCGGGAGTGGGGGTCGTGGGGTCGTCGGCCGACGGAGTCGGGGGGGGATCGTGGTGAATCGGGAGGGGGGGTTGAATATACAGTATAATGTTAGCGGATCGGGTCGGGTCGGGTATGGATCGGGTATGATCCAACCCGTTCGGGCTGGGGTTGGGTTTAGTTGGGTTCAGTTTGGTTCGGTTCAGGTTGGTTCAAGCTGGTTCGGTCTGGTTTAACAAAAAATAGTATTTATAGCTAATTTAAAAATAGTTTTTGAGCCCAATAAATTTCAGAAAAATTACACAACATCCAATTAATAATTATACACTCAAAAATATAATTTTTTATAATATTTTAATACTTAATTTAATAGAAAAAATGTTAATCCCTGAAGGACATTAATAAGAATTAATTAAAAATCACAAAAAAATCCCAAAAATTATTTTTTTAAAATTTGGTTGTTTGCACCCGGGGTATTGTGTACCCTGGTATACGTGGTTGGCTTTGTCTGCCCCCTCTCTCTAGTATTCTGGTTCTAGGACGTGACACTATCAGATGGATGTGAAGAATGTCTTTCTTTACGGTTCTTTATCTGAAGTTGTCTATATAGAGCCCCCTTCAAATATTTCTATTCTACCAGGACATGTTTGTCGTCTTCGTCGTGCTATCTATTGTCTTAAGCAAGACCCCTGAGGGGTTTGAGTATTTCTGGAGTGCTATATGTGTGGTAGGTTTTCAGCAGCATTCTCAGGATCATTCTTTGTTTGTGCGGTCGTCACCGCAAGAGCGAGTTCTTCTTTTACTCTATGTGGATGATATAATTTTGACTTGCGATGATTCAGAAGGGATTGTTGCTACTCAGATGTACCTTCACCAGCAATTTTAGATGAAAGACCTTGGCAATGTACAATATTTTCTTCGACTTGAGATTGCAAAACATAAGAGGGGGATACTAGTTTCTCAGCAGAAATATACTTCGTAGATTATTTCGTCTGCTGGTTTATGGGATAGTCGCACAATTTATACTTTCTTAGAGATTCATGTAAAGCTTCATCCCAAAGATGGTGAGCCTCTCACAGATCCTACTCGTTACAAATGGCTAGTGGGTCAAGTTGTGTATCTCTGTTTGACCATGACTTATATTTCTCATGCAGTTAGTATTGTTAGCTACTTCGATTTCGTGCCTCGATCAGCTCACTATAGTGCCTTACTCTAGATTCTTCGATATCTTCAGGGCTCCATTACGTGCTCATTATTTATGTCTTCTACTTCTACTTTAGAGCTTCGAGCATTTTCTGATGCAGATTGGACATGAGATTCGACCACTAAACGATCTACTACATGATTTTGTTTGTTTCTTGGAGATTCATTGTTCTCATGATGAAGCAAGAAATAAGACGTTATTGCATGTTTTTCTACTGAGGCAGAGTACAGGGCTATGACTGCCACCACTAGGAAGATCGTACATGTACGTAGACTGCTTTTTGATATTGATATTGTTTCTACAGGACCTACGCCGCTTCACTGTAGCAACAAGAGTGCTATACAGATTGTAAACGATTTAATTTTTCATGAACAGACAAATCACATTAAGATTGATTGTCATTTCGTCTGTGAAATTTTTTTGGTTGGCATTATTTCTCTACCACATGTGACGTTCATTGAACAGCTGGCAAATTTTTCTTTACAAAATCATACCCCACACTACGATTTCAGTTTCTATTGAGCAAACACATATTGTTTGACTCACCATGAGTTTAAAGGGGGGTGTTAAGAATAATTAGATTTAGGATTAGATATGAATTAAATTTAGGATTAGATTCGCTCTCCTATATGGATACATATTTCTTCCCCTACTCCTATCCGTATATGGATATGTTCTCTCTCTCTCTATATATATTTATAGTTATATGGGCTTTTACATTATCCATTAATAAAATTAATATTCTTGATTTGTTTCACAAGATACTACCAAAACTGATATCACTTGCATTTGTTTCAACTATTTTATTCTATTCGGCATCAGCTAAATGTAAACAAGGTAAATTTTTAACCTTTTCTTTTGTTGAATTTATTGCTTCTCTGTATTTATTACTACAAGGAGTATGATTCGTTTTAAGTCTTTGATACAATTTTTTTTGTATTTGCTATTTTTTTATAAAAAAATCAGCTACATAGTTTAATGCACCTAAAAATCGTTGTAAATACTTATTATCAGTTATTTTATCAGAAACTTTTGACGAAAATTATATAATTCTATCTATTGGTATTATTGTATTATTGGCAATGTTATGTCCTAAAAATATTATTTCTTGTTGGAAAAATTTTATTTTAGGAGCAGAGATAACCAAGTCATTCTTGATTACTAAATGTTTAAATATATTTATATATTTAATATGTTCTTCTAGGCTGTTAGAGAAGGTTGAAATATTATTTATATATGATAAAATAAAATTTGAATGTTGAATGAATATTTTATTCATAATATTCTGAAATTCAGATGGAACATTTTCTAAATCAAAAGACGTTACATTCCAGTCTTATTGTCTAAATGGAACTTTGAATGCAGTTTTATACTTATCTTTTTCTGCTATCTGAGTTTGCCAATAACCTGATTTTAAATCAAATTTAAAATAAAAAATTTCTTTAACAATTCTATTTAACAAATATCTTTTATTAGGGAATATAAATCTAATCCATCTTAATACCTTATTTAAATATTTATAATTTATTACAAGTCTTGGAACACATCTTTCTCTTTCAACATTATTATTAACATAAAATGTTGTACAACTCGATGAGGAGTAGGATTTCCTAATTATTATTTTTTATCTAAACGATCTTTAATATCATTTTTACATAGTTCAAGATACCTATACATTACTCTAGTATGAGAATTCACGCCAAATATATTCTTGATTTATTAGAATTTGTCCTACTGTTCATCATAAGAAAATTTCTTTTTGATTTAATGATTGATGGTTACAATTTGGTGTACACATCCTTCTGCAGATATTTTTCTTTGAGTTTCCATGGAGCATTCGTTTCTTGAATGTCAGATTTATTGAGTTTAAGAATTTCTTCAAAATTATTTTTTCATATATATATATGAAATCCACCATTTGGTTGCAGCAAAATTTGAGTTGCATTTGGTGTTGGGACTCGCGCTGCAGTTTCTGTACCGCACAGTTTTCCTTGTCCCGCACAAACTTCTCACCAACGGATGTGAAGAAAAAAAGAAAGAAAAAGGAAGTAACAGCACCCTCGTTCGAAGCTCTGAAGCTTCTCATGCTTCTCCACCGGAGTGCCAACGCCCGCACCAGCTCCTCTAGCATGGGCTTCCTCTAAAGCCACTGCTGCCGGAGCTCCTCGCACCGCTGACCCCCCTCCCCGCCTGAGGCTCCGGGCTCCGCCAATTTCTCTGCTTCCTCACTGTCGACTCGGATTTGATTTGAGAGAGGAAAACTGAGGGCATGAGAGAGAGAGAGAGGGAGAGAGAGGGAGAGAGTAAATTATGAAAAAGGAATTTACCAAACACCTTTGCCCTACTTTCCACTATTATAATTATTATAAAAAATAAAATAATAAAACTAATTATCATAATTATAATTATTATTAGATTAAATAAAATAATTATCATAATTATTATCTAGAATAACTACTATTATTTTTTAATTAAAAGAATTTTTAAATTTTTTATTATTATAACATATTCTTCTATTTTTTACTTATGACTTTTTTATCATAACCAAACATGCAACTTTGTCCCTACTAGCGGAACAAGATGGTACATAGATTCTTATCAATTTTTCATCTTTAAAAGTCCAAATCCAAATATTTCTCTACTTACAGTTTACCAAACAGTCCCATATGTGGAGCAGATGATACGACATTGAGCATCTTTCCTTTACGCAAGCCAACACATACTTGTTGTGAATGATGTGTCATGATAGGTTCCGTTTATCATTAAAGACATCATATGAAATCATGGAGGAAATATAGTCTATTAGAGCATTGTCAAAGTCTACAAAGTGTTAGACATGCCCTCACCAATATGATATGGCACCTTAATTTGGAGAGTGAAAAAACTAATGTTTGAAGGCGTATTCACGCCTATAGTGGCATTATAGAGAGGAGTTGTGTGTAATGTAGTGAATCTTATGCTTAATGGACGTAAGAGCCGATAAATGAATGTTGGTAGTTGTCTATATAGACGACTAATCTAGTAGATTGGTGAACCATACTTGTAAATTTTTATAATTAATAAAATTATGTACCTTTATCCAACATATATTTCTATAATAAAGGGATGTACTAAATTATGACAAACGTAAAATAATAAAATAGTCACGATTTAAAGAACATAGGTATATAATCACTGGACTTAATTTCAACTTGATACCCTCAACTATTTCAGTTTTTCAACTTGATATCCTAAACTTTTATATGCATCAACTTGATACCTTAAAAAAATTAAAATTACTCACGCCCCTCTTTTCTCTCTCTCTCTCTCTCTCTCATAGGTTGCCCCATCCCCCTCCTCCCGCCTCCGCCCTGGGTGCCCCCTCCCGTGCCCCCCTCCCACCGCAACCATGGACACTACTGCCTCTGCCAGAGAGAGGGGAGGCGGCAGGGGAAGTTTCAATTTTTTTTTCTAGGATATGAAGTTGAAAATATTTAATAGTTTATGTCATCAAGTTGTTGTTGAGTAAAAAAATTTAGGATATCAAATTGAAAAACAAGAATAGTTGAGGGTATCAAGCTGGAATTTAGCCTAATATCTATCAATATAACATGTGTGTATATTAATAAAAAAAATTATGCTAACAAAAAAATTAAAGATATTAATAAATAATATAAATGAGAAATAATCTAAAATGGGATATTTTAGCAAATACCCCCAAACAAAATGTTAAAACTAGAATAAGTTATTCTCGAGGCTAAATCAACGATGGAAAACCACGTGGTTGAGTTCAGAGGTTCACACAAAAGTGCTCACTCTAACTATTCTCAATCTCTACGAAGAACTATAAATAAGGATCCTGTTACAACCGGCTGTTACAACAATAACCAAAAAATGAACCTCTCGTTCTTTCTTGCAATCGCAGTTGTAGATAGACAGAATATAGTTATAACTCACAAAAGAGAGAAGGAAGAAGAAGAAGAGACTTTGCTTGCTGGGGCGATAAAAATCACCGTTGCTCAAAACAAGATTTGCCTCCACACGATCTGCTTCAAGGAACCAACAAATTCACGAAGAACTTCTGGAACGCTCGTTGTCACCTCTGTCTAGACTCGCACGAACTCCTTGGACTCCAATGGTGGCGGCAACAGCAACTCTCTTCGTCTCCTAATTTTTGATTTTTTTTTCAATGAGGCACGAAGAGAGTATTTATAGTGAGAGGGTGAAAACCCTAGCCGCCCATTAGTTACGGAAAGACAAGAACAAATTAATTATGAATCCCTAAAAGATAGGCATGAATTACTGTCAAATCCCATAAAAACGGATCTGAATAACAGACCATATCTTTCCATAATCGTTTAAATATATCCGCAACAGCAACGCATGCGGCATCGCATGCCTCATCGCATGCAGCAACCCATGCGACAGCCCATGTGGCAGTGCATAAGACAGCCCATTCGGCAGCGCATGCGACAGCCCATGCGTAGCCCATGCAGCTTGCCCATGCTGCCACGCATGTGACCCGCCCATGCGGCCCATACATGGGACCGCGCATGCGACCCGCCCATACGACCGCGCATACAACTCGTGTATACCCTAGTGCATGAGAGTGCATCAAATGCACACAACCGCCTGTGCCGATGCTGACGTGCTAATAGCAAAGTGCGCCAACAAAGCGCCACTTTGCGTCCTTGAGCCAGAGTCCGAGTCCGAGACCAAGTCGCTAAGCCCCTTTGGGGCATAGCTCCTATGAAAATAATTCCAAGAGCATGACAAAAAGAATAAATGATTTTGTTGAGGAGTTAATCATTTTTCCTCCCAGAAAAATACTCCCACATGGCACCCATGTGCCCTACCACACCCCATGTGCATACCTCAACTCATACAAAGTATTATATGAAATACCCACTTGGTGGTGTAGCCAATTTGGGACTATTTTTACTAGTCCAAAGGAAACAACACTAATAATACCCCACATATCTCAATATATATAGGTTGAGCGTTCCCCACAATGACTGCACATCATGCATTAGGATAGATGTCGCTTCGATTTGAATCTTCCTGCATGGGTCGAACAACTGTATGATACAAGAATGGACTAAGCCTTAAATTCTGCTTCAGAGTTATAATTTTTTCCACTCACATAATGACATCAGTTGTTCTTTCGGTTGTACATTAAAGGCCCTATTCACGCCTGATTTTGGTGTATATATTTTGGATGTCTACAAGTTTTTTCTCAAGAGACGGCCTATATCTCTTTCCATACACTCTAGGTGAGTTCTTGTAAAGAGTCATTGGCATGAAGCCTCAAGCTTCTTTGCGGTGCTACTCCGCTATGACATGGCCCAGAGCCGAGGCTATACCTCATCGTTGTGTCATGCCACCATAGCATGAGTTCCCAGTCTCTTTGTAGTGCCAAACTTCCCAACATGAAGTCTTGCGCTTTCTTGCAGTGTTACGCCGCTGTGACATGGCTCGTGTAGCCGAGGATTTATATCTTTTACCTCTGTGGTATCACACCACTGTAACATAAGAACACCGACCTCTTTGTAGTGCTGCATACACTCTTCATTCTACAACATTAGGATACCTGCCTATTTGATGTGCTACGTCATTGTGACATGGCTCGCGAAGCTGAGGCATTGCCCTTACCGAGAAACCTCTTGGTGGTGTCACCTACTGTAGCATGGAGACCTTACATTCCTTTGTAGTGCTGTGCTATCGTGCTTCCTGTTAAGCACACCAGACATTCAAAATGTCTGATAACTCAATAAGGCGTCTAAGCCATCCTCCCACAGGACTTGTTCTACACAAAAGAATAATTAGTAGACAACAGTGGTTCTGGGTTCGTAACCCCTCAATGTCTTAAAGGACTACCCATTGTTCCTGATATTCTTTCAGTCAATGATCCTCCCTTGAACCAGTAGCTAGATGCCTAATAGATTTCTCTTTCAACTAATAACATAAAACTAAATGGTAGGATTACAAAGACACAATATTAGAATCTTTAAGCCCATCTTGATTGTTGTATCCTTGACCAGATGACGCTTAAGACCTTTGGTGAACAGATCAGCCAAAATTTTCTGGCTCTGGACATCAATCATGGCAATAACTCCAGTCTTGATAAGATCATTCACTTCCCTGTGCCTTAGTCGCACAGTCTTCTTCTTTCCATTGAAGAGATCATTTGATGATATCGCTAAGCAACCCCAAAGATTTGGGACCAGGAATGCCAGACTTATCAATTTGTCCGGTAAACTACACAAGGAAAAGCACTTGCCATTCGTTGGTTATTAAGGGCATCCCGTAAACGTCCGGGTCGAAATATGGCTTTCAAATTAAGTTCCGAATTAGTAGATGCTGCCAAAGGAAGTGGCGATGCCATACGCAAAAAGGAAGAGACCCATAGAATGGCAGAGGCAAATAGAGCTTTTGCACATTTTCGTTAATCCATGAACAGGATCTATATAGACACATAAATCCGTGGATCCATACATCTCGATAAATACCCCATTCCAAAAATAGAAAGTTCGAAACAATTGGGACTTTTTCGGAGATTGGATGCAGTTACTAATTCATGATCTGGCATGTACAGAATGAAAACTTCATTCTCGATTCTACGAGAATTTTTATGAAAGCGTTTCATTTGCTTCTCTTTCATGGAAGTTTCATTTTCCCAAAATGTATCCTCATTTTTGGCCTAATTCTTCTTCTGATGATCGATTCAACCTCTGATCAAAAAGATAGACCTTGGTTCTATTTCATCTCTTCAATAAGTTTAGTAATGAGCATAACGGCCCTATTGTTCCGATGGAAAGAAGAACCTATAATTAGATTTTCGGGAAATTTCCAAACGAACAATTTCAACGAAATCTTTCAATTTCTTATTTTACTATGTTCAACTCTATGTATTCCTCTATCCGTAGAGTACATTGAATGTACAGAA